>PITA01022979.1:0-10278 GCA_004023965.1 Spilogale gracilis
TTTATTTATTTGACAGAGAGAAACACAGAGAGAAAGCGGGAACACAAGCAGGGGGAGTGAGAGAGGGAGAAGCAGGCCTCCTGCTGAGCAGGGAGCCCGATGTGGGGCTCGATCCCGGGTCTCCAGGATCATGACCTGAACCGAAGGCAGTTGCCCAACCAACTGAGCCACCCAGGCGCCCCTGGGCTGCATTTTTATCCCACTCCTGCATGTTAGGCCCTCCCAGTTTCATTTGTCCCTTTCCTTTGTCCCCTACTCCTCCCGCTGCCCTGTTGGGTCACTGGAAGAGCTGCCGTCACGGCTTCCTGGACTCCGGTCTGGATTTCTCTGTTGTTTGCTTGTCTCTCCCTGGTCACTTTCCTTTACAGAAAGAGATTTTGACCACCTACACTTAGGGTCATAGCCTTTAGTTCTCAGCCTGGTCTTTGGGGCCTGAGTCAGGCCCGAATGGCAGGAGTGCAGGTAAGAGGACGAACAGCCGCCATGGGGTTGATGTGAGGTGGAAGGGGAAAAGCCTCACGTGGGACCTGGCCGAGGGAAGCACCTGGTGAATGCTGGCTGTTAGCCTTCCCGCCTGGGCCCTGGCCCCTCCAACTGGGTTCTAGTTGAGTCACTCTACCATTTCAGGTTCTCTTGACCTAGATCTGCCTTCTCATCCTGGCTGGAAGCTCCCTGTTCCCCCGCAGTAAGACACTGGTCCTACATGCCCAGCCAGAAGGTACCCCAGCAGGGAGTGGGCTGGGGTAAGGCTGGGTCCTGTGTCCTCTTCCCTGTTTGCTCTCCCCTTCCCTTCTTCCTGCTGGTTCTGTGATGGAACACCAGCTTACACTCCCTCCCTTTCTAGACCCCCTTCCTTCCTTCCTTCCTTCCTTCCTTCCTTCCTTCCTTCCTTCCTCTCTTTTCTCTTCTTTCTTTTCTCTTTTCTTCTGTTCTTTTCTTTCCTTTCCCTTCTTTTCCCTTCCCTCCCCTCCCTTCCTCCTTCCTTTCTTTCTTTCCCCTTCTTCCTTCCTTACTTCCTTCCTTCTTCCCTTCCTCCCTCCTTCCCTCCCTCCATTCCTTCCTCTTTTGCCATCCTTCCTTCCTCTCCCTTTTATTACTTTCTCTCTCTTTCTCCCTTTCTTTTTTCCTTCCTTTCTCCCTTTTCTTTTCCTTTCCTCCTCCTTCCTTCCTTCCTTCCTTCTAAAAAGATTTATTTGAGAGAAAGAGTGTGTGCAGGAACATGAGCAGGAGGAACAAAGTAAGAGGGAGAGAGAATCTCAAGCAGTCTTGGTGAGGTGAGTGCAGAGCCCAGCGTGGAGCTTAATCTCATGACCCTGGAATCACAACCTGAGCTGAAACCAAGAGTAGGATACTTAACCACCTGTGCCACCTGGGTGCCCCTCTGGCTATCTTTTTTAACATTTATTTAAAAATTTTTTTCAAGTTTTATTTATTTAAGTATTCTCTGCACTCAGTGGGGAGGCTTGAACTCACAACCCAGCGATCAAGAGACTCACGCTCCTCCGACTGAGCCAGCCAGGAACCCCTGGGTTTTCTGGCTTTCTGAATATATTTGGGTATACTGACAGTTCATTGTGCTAAGCCTATGGACACCTGCAAGCCAGAGACCCAGTTTCTCCTGTGTAGTTGTCGCCGTAGGGAACACGTGGCTGCTTAGTAAACCCTTCCTATTCATCCAGGTTCAGTTTGATGTGTTAGTGAGTTTAGAACCAGCCCCAGAACCAGGAGGGAAAGAAAAACAACTAATTCGTGTTGAGGGTGTGTCTTCATCTGCTGTACAGAATACCATATATTGGGTGTCTTCAACACTAGTAGTTGTTTTTTGGTTTTTTTTTTAAAGATTTTATTTATTTGACAGAGAGAAACACAGCCAGAGAGGGAACACAAGCAGGGGGAGTGAGAGAGGGAGAAGCAGGCTTCCCACCGAGCAGGGAGCCTGATGTGGGACTCGATCCCCGGTCTCCGGGATCATGACCTGAGCCGAAGGCAGTCGCTTAACCAACTGAGCCACCCAGGCGCCCCAACACTAGTAGTTTTATTGCCGACAGTTCTGGAGCCTGGGCCAAGCTCAGGGTCCCAGCAAGGGAAGCGTCGTTCTGCCGTCTTCTCTTGACTTGTAGTTGACAGCCACTTTGCCATATGCTCTCACGGCCTCTCCCTGAATGCAAGGGGAGAGAAAGATCTGTCTCCCTCTTCTTACAAGGGCACTAATCTCCTCGCACTGCTCCATCCTCATGACGTCATCCAACCCTAATTACCTCCCAAAGGCCCCATCTCTCCACACACCATCAGCAGATACCATCATTATCATGTGAACTGGGGAGGGGGAGATAGACTTAAGTCTGTAGCCAGATGAGAACATGGTATAAATCGGTAGTGGAGGTTAAAACACCTTGAGATTCAGAAAATCAGAATTTTATACTAGAAGGAAACTTGAAGCCATCATGTCTGCCCCTCCTTTGTTTTAGGGGTAATGACTCTGACCTCTAGAGAAGTTGTGGCTTGCCTGTGGCTAGCCAGTTTCTTGGCGGCCCTGGACCCTGAGATTCCGGCTGCCATTCTTTGCCTGTGACTTAGCTGCTTCTCGGGAAGGCCCCTGTGGAACAGCTCTCTGAATTCAGATCACCTTCCTACCCTTCGTGTGATTATGGGGAGAGAGGATGAGTAGTAAATACCCTTGGCCACTTTTTTTTTTTTTTTAAGATTTTATTTATTTATTTGACAGAGAAAAACACAGTGAGAGAGGGAACACAAGCAGGGGGAGTGACAGAGGGAGAAGCAGGCTTCCCGCAGAGTAGGGAGCCGGATGTGGGGCTCGATCCTGGGTCTCTGGGATCATGACCTGAGCCAAAGGCAGTTGCTTAACCAACTGAGCCACCCAGGCGCCGCCCCCGGCCACTTTTTAGGTCAGTAGTTTGGGAAAGATCATATAGGACGAATCAGGTCTTTGCTGGCGATGTCCTGCTTAAAGTGCTGGTATCTAACCAGCCCAGGCAAACTGCTCAAGGGAGCATCCTGGGATGGCCAGTTGAATTGGGGGCCCTGAAGTTTGGATTATTATTATTTTTAAAGATTTTGTTTATTTGACAGAGAGAAACACAGTGAGAGAGGGAACACAAGCAGGGGGAGTGACAGAGGGAGAAGCAGCCCCCCCCAGCAGGGAGTCTGATGGGGACTGGATCCTGGGACTCTGGGATCATGACCTGAGCCCAAGGCAGATGCCCAACGACTGAGCCACCCAGGCGCCCCCTAAAGTTTGGATTATAACAAAACCCAGATATTGGTAGAAATAAAGTTGCCTTCATTTCTCTGATAATAAATTGAGATCAGGATAATTTGCCAGAAAGTTGGTCTTCTTGTAGAGGATGGTTTTGGAGCTGAAACTGGGAACACAGATCCCATTTGTCCCAGGCACGGTCCCATGTGGTGATGGCGGAGGGGGAATGAGGGCGGCATGGGTATCACGGTGCTCAGGGTGGTCTTGGCGGGCTGCCTGGGAGATGCTGCATGTGCCACTTGGGCACCACAAGCTGTGGAAAAGCTTCAGCTGCTGAGGTGCGACTTGGGGGGCCCAGGGCTGCCAGCTCGTTAGATGAGTGAAACGCACAAAGAAGGACAAATGACCAGATGGAGGGAAGCCGGGGGTGCCCAGTAGGGTCAGTGGTTTGTGGAGACTCTCCTCTTATCTCTAGGAGGCCTGTGGTTCTTTGTTTTCGACGGACTGTAAAATGTACCTTTGTGTCTCAAACCAAATCAATACAAAATAAAACAGTTAAAAAAATTTTTTTTAATTCTACCCGTTTGAAACAGTAAAGTTCTTTCTTTCTTCCTTCCTTCCTTTCTTTTTCTTTCTTTCTTTCTTTTTTTCTTTCTTTCTTTCTTTATTTCTTTCTTTCTTAATTTCTTTCTCTCTTTCCCTCCCTCCCTTCCTTCCTTCTTTCCTTCTGATCTATTTATTTATTTGAGAGAGAGAGAAGGAGAGTCCGTCCTCCCAAGCAGACCCCATGCCGGGCGCAAAGCCAGACATTGGGCTTGATCTCACAACCGTAGGATTACAACCTGAGCAGAAACCAAGATGGGCACTTAACCAACTGCAGCAGTAAACTTGTTACTACTTAACACACAGATCATTAAGATCTGCCAGCTACAGGATTTAGCCAGAGTGGTTTGGCAATATTATTGTCCTAGAGGAACAAAGAACGTCTTCATCGTCCTGCTGTAAATCCTCGTTGTCCAGAGCTACATTGTACAGTTGGGCAGGTTGTGTACTGCACGCTGGATCTGACTGGGAGGGGAAAGGGAGCTGAGATCCAGCCTGCATCCTGTTCTTGCCCAGGCACAGGCCGGCCCTGGGCAGTGTCCACTGGGAGGAAAGGTTGCCTCCTCCACTTAATCAGCCCTGGATGCATGTCTGTGTGCACCATTTTTTTAAAAAGATTTTATTTATTTGACAGAGAGAAACACAGCGAGAGAGGGAACACAAGCAGAGGGAGTGTGAGAGGGAGAAGCAGGCTTCCCACTGGGATCCTGATGCAGGGCTTGATCCTGGGACTCCAGGATCATGACCTGAGCCGAAGGCAGATGCCCAGTGACTGAGCCACCCAGGTGTCCCTTGAGAAGCTTTCTATATTTCTGTTCTTCATTCTCCAGCCACCCATCTGGTTAAGTGTCTTGGGATTTGGTACTATATGAGACTTACGAAGCTCCTTAATGTCAAGAAGCACATAATCCTGGGGCGCCTGGGTGGCTCAGTTGGTTAAGCAACTGCCTTCAGCTCAGGACATGATCCCAGACCTGGGATCGAGCCCCACATCGGACTTCCTGCTTGGCGGGAGGCCTGCTTCTCCCTCTCTCAGTCCCTCTGCTTGTGTTCCCTCTCTCCCTGTGTTTCTGTCAAATAAATAAATAAATAAAATCTTAAAAAAAAAAAAAGGCACATAATCTTAAGCCATACGTAAATAGATTGTAATATAAATACCACATTTTTAACTTGAATGCTATTTCCCAAAGGGGGAAAAGCTTATTTTCTGCTTTTAAAGGTATTTGTACCTGTTGTTTAAAAAAAAAAGATCAGGGGCGCCTGGGTGGCTCAGTCACTAATTGTCTGCCTTTGGCTCAGGTGATGATCTGGGAATCCTGGGATGGAGTCCCATGTTGGGCTTCATACTCAGTGGTGGGGAGTTTGCTTCTCCTTTTCCCTCTGCCCCCCCACCCTGCTTGTGCTCTCTCTCAAATAAGTGAAATCTTTAAAAAAATTTTTTTTAAATGATCAGGTGAATACAGAAAAATGAAGAAAAAAAAGTAAAACTCACTAGTACACTATTCTCAGTCAGCTGTAGCAAATTTGCATTAGTAGGTATATATTGTAGAAATGAGGTATTATACATGCTGTTCTATAACTTTGTTTTGGATATATTTATAACTGCAAAAAATACTCTTTCTGAATATTAACCCTCTGAACATTGACCACTATGTCCAGAAAGACAGCTAGCATCTGAGGGTATGCTTCCTTATGCTTTAGACTGTCTCTGGTTGGCCCTGTCTAGTAGATTCCGACTTACTTTTTGGTTGCCATTTTGGAAATTAATCTGTTTCATTCTTTTTTAAATGCATTTTTGTAAAAAAGGTTTTTTATTTATTTATTTGAATGGGGCTGTGGAGGGAGAGGGAGAAGCAGACTCCACACCGAGCAGGGAGCCTGATGTAGGACTTGATCCCAGGACCCCAAGATCATGACCTGAGCTGAAGGTAGACATGTAACTGACTGAGGCACCCAGGAACCTCTTAATTTTTTTTTTTTGAAAAAAGTTTATTTATTTATTTCAGAGAGATTACAGCCAGGGAGTGGAGGGCAGAGGGAGAAGCAGACCCCCCTGCTGAGCAGGGAGCCCAATGTGGGGCTTAATCCCAGGACCCTGGGACCATGACCCCAGCTGAAGGCAGATGCTTAACTGACTAAGCCATCCAGATGCCCTAATCTGTTTCTTTCTTTAGATGATTTTTGTTTTGTTTAATGACTGAATGGCAAAATTGAAGGTTTTTACTCTATATTTGAATCTGGAAAAACAGCATTTAAAGGCTAATTTAGAATTTGTCATATTAAGGCTTTGAATTAAATCAGCAAGAAAATGTTTAATTAGGGAGCGCACACCATTTTCTTAGCGCATAAGAAAACTGACAGAAGTTTGAGCGCTGAGGTTTGGGCACGTGCCAAGGATTTTGGTGGTCTCCACATGTTCTGTTTTTTTCAATTAAAATACAGTGAAATGGACTTTCTGGTGTATAGTTCTATGATTTTTTTAACACATACATACATTCACATAACCACTTCTGCAATTAGGACACAACAGTTTCACTGTCCCACGGACGTTTCATTCTCCTTGTTGTCACACCCGACCCTTGACAGCCCATCACTGTAGTTCCGTCTTTTCCAGAATGCCATCTAAGTGCAATCAGAGCATATGCAACTTTTTGAGCCTCAGTCAGTGTAATGCACTTTCATTCATGTTGTGTTTATTTATGTATTTTTAAGATTGTATTTATTTGAGAGAGAGAGAGAGCACGCGCGCACAAGCAGGGGGAACAGCAGGCAGAGGGAGAGGCAGGCTTCCTGCTGAGCAGAGAGCCCGATGTGGGACTTGATCCCAGGACCCGGCATCCGTCATGTTGTGTTTCATTTTGTATTTTCTTAAATTCTTTTTATTTATTTATGTTATGTTGTGGTTTTTTTTTTTTTAAGATTTTATTTATTTATTTCATGGAGAGAGAGATCACAAGTAGGCAGAGAAGCAGGCAGAGAGAGAGGAGGAAGCAGGCTCCCCACCGAGCAGAGAGCCCGATGCAGGCCTCCATCCCGGGACCCTGAGATCATGACCTGAGCTGAAGGCAGAGGCTTTAACCCACTGAGCCACCCAGGCGCCCTTATGTTTTATTCATAGTTTGTTCCTTATTCTTGCTGAGCAGTTTTCCACTGTAGGTATGTTACCACAGTTCCTTTGTTCATTTACAAATGTTGAAGGACATTTGGGTGATTGCCAGTTTTTAGTGATTATGAGTGGAGCTGCTATAAACATTCATAGACAGTTTTTGTGCCCACATAGGTTTTTATTTCCCTGGGGTTGACACCTGGGAGTGGAATTGCTGAGCATATGTTAAGTGTGTGTTTAACCGTGTCAGAAACAACCACACAGTTGCTGTATCATTTTGCATTCTGTGGGCGATGCGGAGTGTCCCAGTCTCTCTTCATCCTGGCCAGCACTTTGTACCCGCCCCTCCCCCGCCTTTTTTTTAAAGCCAGTGTAATAGGTATGTAGTGACTTCTCATTGTGGTTTTAATTTACATTTCCCTCAGTGGCTAATGATGTCAAACATCTTGTGTTTTTGTTGTTTTTTAAAGATTTTATTCATTTATTGGCAGAGAAAGACACAGCGAGAAAGGGAACACAAGGGGGGGGGAGTGGCAGAGGGAGAAGCAGGCTTCCTGCTGAGCAGGGAATCTGATGCGGGGCTTGATCCTGGGACCCTGGGATCATGACCTGGGCAGAAGGCAGATGCTTAATGACTGAGCCACCAGGCACCCCTCTTGTTTGTTTGTTTGTTTGTTTGTTTGTTTTTTGTTTTTGTCTGTATATTCTCTTTGGTGAAGAATCTGTTCAGGTCTTACACCCATTTTAACTAGATAATTTCTTTCTTTTTTTTAAAAAAAAATTTTATTTATTTATTTGACAGAGAGAGGGAGAGAGAGAGAGTGAGCACACAAGCTGGGGGAACAGCAGGCTCCCCATGGAGCAGGGAGCCCGATTCAGGGTTTTATCATGGGAACCTGGGATCATGACCTGAGCTGAAGGCAGACACTTAACTGACTGAGCCACCTAGGCACCCTGACAATTTATTTTCTGTTGAATTTTGAGAATTCTTTATATACTTTGGATAGAGACCTTTGTCATATACATGGCTTGTACTTATTTTAACTCATTCTGTTTTCTTTTCATTCCCTTGAGAATGCCTTTTGCAGAACAAGTTTTAATTTTCGTGAGACTAGATTTGCCAGTTCTTTTCTCATGGTTGTGCTCCAGGTGTCACATTTAAGAATTAATCTTAGGTCATGCAGATTTTTTCCTCATGTTTTCTTCTAAGAAATGTAATTTCTTATTTTACATTTAGATCTATAATCCCTTTTCACTTTCTATGCAGGGTGCAAAATGTAGGTTGATGTTCATCTGTGTGCCTACTGGTATAAATCTATTCCAATACTATTTGTTGAAAGTTCTGTTGAAAGACTGTTCTTGCTCCTTGAATTGCCTTTCCACCTTTGTCAAAAATCATTTGACTCTGTGTCTGTGTCTGTTTTTGGGCTCTCGGTTCAGTTCCATTGATCGTGTGTGTGTTCTTTCATCAATATTATGCTGTCTGGATTACTGTAATTTTTAAAAAGATTTTATTTATTTATTTGACAGAGAGAAAGAGATCACAAGTAGGCAGAGAGGCAGGCAGAGAAAGAGGAGGAAGCAGACTCCCTGCTGAGCAGAGAGCCCGATGTTGGCCTTGATCCCAGGACCCTGAGATCATGACCTGAGCCGAAGGCAGAGGCTTTAACTCACTGAGCCACCCAGGTGCCCATGGATTACTGTAATTTTTTTTTAAAGATTTTATTTATTTGAGAGAGAGAGAGAGTGAGCAAGAACATTAGAGAAAGTGAGCACCTGTTGGGGGAAGGGCCAAGGGAGAAGGAGAAGCAGATTCCCCAAGGAGCAGGGAGCCTGATGTGATGCTGGGGCTCTATCCTCCAGGATCTTGACCTGAGCTGAAGGCAGATGCTTAACCAACTGAGCCACCCAGGCACCCTTATAGTAATTCTTATATCTGGTAGTGTGGATCCTCTACCTTAGTTCTTTTTCAAAATCGTTTTGACTATTTTAGTTGCATTTAAATTTTATAGTCAACTTGTTTCTGTCTATTAAAAAATCTTGCTGGGAGGGGCACCTGGGTGGCTCGGTCATAAAGCGTGTCTGCCTTTGGCTTAGGTCATGATCCCAGGGTCCTGGGATCGAGCTCCGTGTCAGGATCTCTGCTCGGCAGTAAGCCTGCTTCTCCCTCTCTCACTCCTCTTGCTTGTATTCTCTCTCTTGCTGTGTCTTTCTGTCAAATAAATAAATAAAATCTTTTAAAAAAAAAATCTTGCTGGGATTTTGGGATTGTGTTAAACCTACAGATGAATTTGTGGAGAATTGACATTGTTACTATTTTGAACCTTCCAGTCCATGAATACAGTCTGTCCACTTATTTAGGTCATCTTTGATTTCTTTCTTCATTGTTTTGTACTTTTCAGTATGTGGATCCTGTACACATTTTGTTAGATTCATATGTAAGTGCTTCATTCTTTTCAGCTCTTGTGACTGATAATAGATTTTCATTGTTTTAATTATGGTTTCTGGTGATAAATTGCTAGGCTACAGAAATAGGATGGATTTTTGTGTGTTGACCTCGGATCTTGCACCTGTGCTGGTTTTCCCAGTTGCAGGAACATCTTTAGAGATTCCTGTGGGATTGTCTGCATAGACCATCATGCCATCTGCACATAGGGACACTTGTTCTTTCTTTCCAGTCTGTATGCCTTCTATTTATTTTTCTTGCACTGACTAGCACTTCCAGTAAAATGTTGAATATCAGTGGGGAGAGTAGAGATCGTTGCTTCGGTCCCCTTAGGGAGACAGTATTCATTTTCGCTGCTAAGTATGTTAACTGTAGATTCTGGGTAGATGCTCTTCTTTTGGGTTGAGGAAGTTGCCTTCTCTTCTCGGTTTGCTGGCAGTATTTATCATGAATGAAAGTTGAATTCTGTGAAATGTTTTTTCTGCAGCCATTGACATAATCATGTGTTTTTTGTTATTTAAGCTGTTAATATGATGGATTACATCTGTTGATTTTTGAAAATAGAACCAGTCTTTTATTCTTGGATTAAATCACAATTGGTTGTAATGTACTATTCTCTTTACAGATTGCTGGATTAGGTTTCCTAGGATTTTGCTGAGGACTTTTGTGTCTATGTTCATGAGGAGTGGAGGTCTAGTTGTCATTCCTTGAGCTGTCTTTGGTTCTTATCAAGATAATGCTGGGCTTGTAAGATGAGCTGGGAAGTATTCCTTCCTCTTCTATTTGCTGGGAGAGACAAAAGCTTTGTATTCTGTTTTTGACGTTTGGTAGAATTTGTCAGTGAAACCATCTGGGCCTTTTAGAAGATTTTTTAACTACTAATCCAATTTATTTGCTAGGTATTAG
>PITA01022979.1:10378-29282 GCA_004023965.1 Spilogale gracilis
TTTACTTGTGGTAGTTGGTAAATTTTGTTCTCAGCCCCCCCCCCCCCCCCGTATCCATCTGGCTAATGAACTAAACCAGTTTTTTTGTTTCAGTGGCATTTCCTTATATTTCCATTTTACTGATTTTTAACTCTTTATTATTTCCTTTCTCCTCACTTTGGGATTACTTGGTTCTAAGAAAAGTTTCTTAAGGGGCAAATCTTAAGGTGGAAATTTAGATTGTTGATTTGAGATCTGTGTTCTTTTCTAAGATAAGCATCTCACAAGTTTTTGATAAGTTGTATTTTCATTTTCATTCAGTTCAAAATATTTTCCGATTTCTCCTCAGACTTCCTCTTTGACACATCAGTTATTCAAGAATATGTTGTTTAATAATTACCACATGTTTGGAGATTTTTTCCAATTTTTGTTGCATTATTAATTTTTAGTTTAGTTCTGTTATGGTCAGAGAACATTTTATATGATTTTTTTTTTAAGATTTTATTTATTTGACAGAGAGAAACACAGCCAGAGAGGGAACACAAGCAGTGGGATTGAGAGAGGGAGAAGCAGGCTTCCCGCCGAGCAGGGAGCCCGATGTGGGACTTGATCCTGGGTCTTCGGGATCATGACCTGAGCCGAAGGCAGTTGCCCAACCAACTGAGCCACCCAGGCGCCCCTGATTTTGTTTTTTTTAAGTTGAGTTACAGTTCACATACTTTATGCAATTTCAATTCTTTTAAATGTAGTAAGGTATGTTTTCTGATCCAAAATGTATTTGGTGATGTTCTAAGTATACCTGTGAGGATTGTCCACTCTCCTCTTGACAGGTGGAATATTTTGTAATTTGTTAGATTCATGTGGCTGGTGGTATTTTTCAGTACTTCTATTTTTTAAATTGTGATAGAATATGTATACCATAAAAGTTACTGTTAAAATGTTTTTTTTAAAGTGTAGTTCAGTAGTGTTAAGTATATTCACATTATTGTACAAGCAATCTCTAAAACTCATTCGTCTTGCAAAACTGAAACTCTGTACCCTTTAAACATCTGCCCATTTCCCTCTCCCCCAGCTTCTGGCAACCACCCTTTTATTTATCTGTTGGATTCATATAGTATTTATATATTTGCAGCTGGTGTATTTCACTTGGCATAATGCCCTCAATGTTAATCCATATTGTAGCATATCTCAGAATTTCCTTCCTTTTTTATGGCTGAATAATAGTCCATTGTATGCATATACCACATTTTATTTATCCATTCATCTATCATTGGACCCTTGGGTTACTTCCACCTCTTGGCTATTGTGAATAATACTGTAGGAACATGGGTGCACAGATACTTTTTTGAGATTCTGCTTTTAATTCCTTTGGATATATACACACCATTGGAATTGCTGGGTCATGTGGTAATTCTATTTAAAAATTTCTGAGGCACCACCATACTTTTTTCCATAGTGGCCACACTATTTTGTGTTCTCATCAACAGTGTGCAAGAGTTCCATTTCTCTATGTCCTCACCAACACTTACTAATTTCCTCCACCTCCTCCTCCTCCTCCTTCTTCTTTTTGAGATATATATTTATTTGAGAGAGTCCTTAAGCAGATTCCCTGCTGAGCATGGAGCCCAAAGTGGGGCTCAGTCCTAGGACCCTGAGATCATGAACTGAACTGAAATCAAGAGATGGCTGCTTAATGGACTGAGCCATCCAGGCACCCCAAGACCTGTTATTTTCTGTGTTTTGTTTTGTTTGATAGTAGCCATCCTGATGGGTAGGAGGTGATACCTCATTGTGGTTTTGATTTGCATTTTCTTTTTTTTTTTTTTAAAGATTTTATTTATTTATTTGACAGAGAGAAAGATTACAAGTAGGTGGGGGCAGGCAGAGAGAGAGGAGGAAGCAGGCTCCCTGCTGAGCAGAGAGCCTGATGCGGGCCTCGATCCCAGGACCCTGAGATCATGACCTGAGCCGAAGGCAGAGGCTTTAACCACTGAGCCACCCAGGTGCCCATGATTTGCATTTTCTTAATGATTCGTGATGTTAAACATATTTTTTTGTTCTTGGTGGGCATTCGTATATCTTTGGAGAAACTCATCTATTTAAGTCCTTTGTGCATTTTTTAATCTGGTTGTTTGTTATTGTTGAGTTGTGAGGTTTTTTATATATTCTGGTTATTAACCCCTTATCAGAGATGTAATCTGCAAATGTTTTCTCCCATTCTCTAGGTTTTTTTTTTACTCTATAAATTCTGTCTTCTGATATACAGAAGTTCAAAATTTTGATGTAGTTCAGTTTATCTGTCCTTACTTTTGTTTCCTGTGCTTTGGCTGTTATATCCCAGAAATCATTGCTAAATCCCATGTCATGAAGCTTTTCCCATGTGCTTTCTTCTAAGAGTTTTATTTTAGGTATTATGTTTCAGTCTTTCATCCATCATTTCTTCTATATTCTTGCTGATTTTTTTGTCTGCTAGTTCTAACAGTTATGGAGAGAGGAATGATGAAGTCTTCAGCTGTATTTGTTATTCTCTCATTTCAATCAATTTTTGCTTCATGTATTTTGAGGCTCTATTATATACATATTTAGGATTATTATACAGTTTTAGTGAATTGAAGCTTGTATTTTTTATGTAATTTCCCTTTTTATCCCTGGTAATGTTCTATGCTCTGAGTGTCCTTTAGTATTAATATACCATTCCAGCTTTCTCTTATTGGTGTTTGTATGGTGTATGTTTTAACATCACTTTCCTTCTAACCTACTAATATCATTATATTTGAAGTTTCTTTTTTAAAAATATTTTATTTATTTATTTATTTGACAGAGAGAGAGATCACAAGTAGGCAGGGAGGCAGGCAGAGAGAGAGGAGGAAGCAGGCTACCTGCTGAGCAGAGAGCCTGATATGGGCCTCAATCCCAGGACCCTGAGATCATGACCTGAGCTGAAGGCAGAGGCTTTAACCCACTGAGCCACCCAGGCGCCCTTAACATCATTTTCCTTCGAACCTACTAATATCATTATATTTGAAGTGAGTTTCTTTTTTTAAAAAATATTTTATTTATTTATTTGATAGAGAGAGAGATCACAAGTAGGCAGAGAGGCAGACAGAGAGAGAGGAGGAGGCAGGCTCTCCACCGAGCAGAGAGCCCGATGCGGGCCTCAATCCCAGGACCCTGAGATCATGACCTGAGCCGAAGGCAGAGGCTTTAACCCACTGAGCCACCCAGGCACTCTTGAAGTGAGTTTCTTAGAGATGGCATATACTTGGATCCTACTTTTAAATCCATTCTAACAGTGTCCATCTTTAATTGGTGTGTGTTTAGGCTACTTACATTTAATGTTACTATTAATATATTTTGATTTAGGCCTACCATTTTGTGTTTTATTTTCTGCGTGTTCCCTTTGTGTTTTGTTCCTTGGTTTTCTCTTTCTTGGATTGTTTGGATATTTGCTAGAATCCCATTATAATTGATCTACTGAGTTTTTTGGTTTTGTTTTTTTTAAAGATCTTATTTATTTATTTGACAGAGATAAACACAGCCAGAGAGGGAACATAAGCAGGGGAAGTGAAAGAGGGAGAAGCAGGTTTCCTGCTGAGCAGGGAGCCCGATGCGGGGCTCGATCCCAGGACCCTGGGATCATGACCTGAGCCGAGACAGATGCTTAATGACCGAGCCCCCCAGGCTCAAAGAATGTCTTTATTTCACCTTTAAACCTGAAGGATAGTTTTGCTGGATATAGAATTCTGGGTTGTTAGTTTGTTTTGCAGTACTTTAAAAATGGTATTCCTTTTATTTTGGGCTCCATGGTTTCCTTTTTTTTTCTTTTAAAAAATATTTTATTTTTTTATTTGACAGAGAGAGATCACAAATAGGCAGAGAGGCAGATAGAGAAAGATGGGGAAGGAGGCTCCTGCTGAGCAGTGAGCCTGATGTGGGACTTGATCCCAGGACCTTGAGATCGTGACCTGAGCTGAAAGCAGAGGCTTAACCTTCTAAGCCATCTAGGTGTGGGCTCCATGGTTTCTGATGATAAATCTGCATCATTCAGATCATTGTTTCACTATGTAGAATGCATCTTTTCTCTCTGGCTGATTTTATGACTTTTGCCCTTTCTTTGTTTTCTTTGACTTTCTTAATTTTCAGCAGTTTGATTGTGGTGCATGCAGGCACAGACTTCTTTAATTTTTTGGTTTAGAATTTGCTGAACTTCTTAAGTCTTTGTCTTTTGTCAAATATGGGAAGTTGTCTGCCATTATTTCTCTAAATGCTTGTTTCTATTTCATGTTTTTCCCCCCTCTACTTTTGGAATGCCAGTGACAGAAATAAGTAGACCTTTTGGTATTATCCCATAGGTCGCTGAGGTCCTCTGCATTTTTTTCTCTTTATTGTTCAGATTTGGTGATTTCTATTGATTTATCTTGAGGTTCTTTTACTTGATCAGCTCCGTTCTGCTTTTTAGCCCATCTACTGAGTTTTTTAAATTTTGGATATTGTTTCATAGTTTTGAAATTTGCATTTGCTTCTTTTTTAAGATTTATTTATTAACATGCACATGCAAGCATGAGTGTGGGGAGGGGCAGAGGATCAAGAGAATCTTCAAGTAGACTCCCTGCTGAGCGTGGAGCCTGACACCAGCCTGGATCTTATGACCCTGAGATCACAATCTGAGCTGAAGCCAAGAATTGGATGCTTCACCAACTGAGCCACCCCGTTGCCCCTTGGCTCTTTATATCTCATTTTCTTTGCTGTTCTGTCTCTTTGTTTCGGGTGTACTCATCCATCGTTTTTCCTCAGATTATTTTTACTACAGCTGCCTTGTAACCTGGTAATTCCAACACTGTGTCATTTCAGCATTGGCACCTGTTGATTCTCTTTTTCCATGTGATTTGAGATTTTCCTGGTTCTTTGTATGCCAAGTAATTTTGGATTATATCATGGACATTTGATTATTATGTCTTCAGACTCTGGTCTCGTTTAAATCTAGTGAGGAATGTTGGTCTTTGTTCTGTTTGCTTTAGAAGGCAATCAGCCTGCTTGGATTCAATTGGCAAGCCAGCCTTCCATGGGGTTGAGGATTCAACTCTCTTCTGTTTCAGAGCTTTTGTGGTGCTATTTGGATCATCCCCTTGTGTGTGCCACCCAGGGGTCATTCTGAGACCTGTCCCATAGTTCAGTTCTCAGAGTCTTCACTGTGCTGTTTAAGGTCAGGTCTCCACATGTCCAGTTTGGAGTGAGCCCCCAAGTTTATGAGCGACTGATGGATCGCTTTCCCTTTCTCCTAGTTCCAGTTCTCTGGAGCTTGCCTTTGCCCCCCCCCCCCCCTTTTCAGGCCTAAGTCCAGAAGCTGGCATGTTAGTTGCTATTGTGCTCTTTTCTTAGCTGTGCCCATGCCCAGGGGCAAGCTGTAGGAGGACTAGGACAGGAAAAGGAAGTGGGACCCCCTCTTGGAATTCTGCTTTCTCAGATCATACGGGAAGAGTCCCCTTCATCAGAATTTAAGGCATCTGCAGGCTCCTGCTGTTGCAGCTGCTTCTGCTGCTTCAAGATTGCCTGGGGTCTGGAATAGGAGAGTGACGGAAAAAAATTTTTTTTAAGGAAAATTAAAAACAGGATGTCCCTCTAGTATTTATAGTGTTGAGAATCT
This sequence comes from Spilogale gracilis, assembly GCA_004023965.1. Classification (NCBI taxonomy): domain Eukaryota; kingdom Metazoa; phylum Chordata; class Mammalia; order Carnivora; family Mephitidae; genus Spilogale; species Spilogale gracilis. Next base: position 16,002 of record PITA01022979.1, read on the forward strand.
CCTCAACCACTTCTCTAGCCAGAATTGGAGGGTTTGGCCTGGAGCTCTCTCTGTCTATACCTGGTTCCCTTTTCTGAGTTAGAGGTTGCCTTGAGTCCAAGTTGGGCAATACTGAGAGGAAAAATAGGAAACTGGCTGCTGGTTCAGTGAACTCTGAATTCTGGTCTGCTTCCCTCATCTGCCTACTACTGTTTAGTTTTCAGTGTCCTGAAGGAGCTTCTCCCTGCACTGTTTCCAAATTTTATAGCCACATTCAGTGAGAGAGCCAGGGTGCACTGTTCTTAATCCATTAACTGGAACGGGAATTCCGAATTGTGATATTTGGAAGCTTTTTAAATTTGTTTTGTTTTCTTTTCTTTCTGTTTTTTAGGATTTATTTATTTTAGAGAGAGAGAGACAGAGAGAGCGAGCATGGTGAGGAGCAGAGGGAGAGAGTATCTTAAGCTGACTCCACATCACTCAGTCCTCAGTCTCATGACCTTGAGATTGTGACCTGAACCAAAACCAAAAGTCTGACCCTTAACCGGCTGAGCCACTGAGGTGCCCTGTTTTTATTTTGTATAGCAAATAAGCTATTGACTTGCAGGCTGCAGGGACCTTGGCCTGCTTAGGCTAGAGAGAAATCAGTGCTGTGGTGTTTTTGGTCTTTTTATTTATTTGTGTTTTAGAAGTAAGGGAATATTTAAAATGCTGCCCTGGTCTTCCTGGCATGTGCAGGGAATCATAAAAATGTAGGGGTTTTTTTTTTGTTTGTTTGTTTTGTTTTGTTTTGTTTTTAAATATTTTATTTATTTGACAGAGAGAAACACAACGAGAGAGGGAACACAAGCAGGGGGAGTGAGAGAGGGAGAAGCAGGCTTCCTGCCGAGCAGGGAGCCCGATGTGGAGCTCAATCTGGGTCTCCGGGATCATGACCTGAGCTGAAGGCAGTCGCTTAACCAACTGAGCCACCCAGGCGCCCCTGTTTTGTTTTTTGTTTTTTTAAGTAAGCTCCAGGTGCATCTAGTGGCTCAGTCGGTTAAGTGTCTGCTTTCGGCTCAGGTCATGATCCCAGGGTTCCTGGGATCAAGCCCCACATCAGGCCACTTGCTCAGTGGGGAGTCAGCTTCTCCCTCTCCTTCTGCCCCTAACCCCACTCATGCTCTCTCTCTCTCTCAAATAAATAAATAAAATCTTCATAAAAGGAAAAAGAAGTAAGCTCCACACCCAGCATGGAGCCCAATATGGGACTTGAACTCGTGACCCTGAGATCAAGACCTGAGGTGAGATCAAGAGTTGGATGCTTAACTGACTAGGCCACCCAGGCGCCCCACAAAAATAGACATTTAAACGAGTTTGGTCTTCATATCTTTTCAAACTAACAAACAGACTTCATCCTGTAGATGTGAAAATGGAATGTCCAAGATATGAAAAGATTTGTGATCACTCAGTTCAACCCTGCCATCAAAATTTAAGTCTTTTACTTCATCCTTTACTGACATTTAGCTTTACTGTGACTGATGTCACCTAAAATCACCTAAATTCTGTTTTCACTTGACTGCTATTATCATATGTGCTCACTTCTTAACCCGTAGCTATATCTTTGACCCTTAAGCATGTGCCAGACGGCGGTAGCCTGGCCCCCTGTCCTGCTGGGGTAGTTTTAAAGCGTCTTATCTTACAAATTAACAATCCCAAGTCTCTTATCCACAAATATGGCACATGGTAAGCTAGCCTTGCATGTCTTCTACCAAATAATTTCTAGAAACTTCCATGGGCAGGGGCCATCCCAAAAGCATTTCACCTGAACCCGTGTTATAGGCTGACATGAAACATTAATTATCAGTCTTTGGATAATGTCCAGTTACCCTGTGGGTATGGTTTAATGGTCATTTATTAGATGCCTGTTCATTTCTTGTTGGTGGTCAGTCATTAACCAGCTGGTTACTGGATGCCCATGAAGGGGGACGGAGAGGGACCCACAGAGACATGATTCCTGAGACAGCACCACCATTCAGTAAACGAGTGAACATGGGTACAAGGTACGCGGAAGGCATTTCCTCCTTAAGCTCAGTCAGCAGGAGAGCCTAAAGGGCTACAGAGTAAATGAGACTAAGGGCAGCCTGCCTGAAGACATGGAAGGGAAGCCTGGAGGGAGAAAGGCTAATTGTGGAGAGATCAGAAAGAGATTCCCAGAGGAGCTTGTATTTATCTTTTTATCTGCTTGTTTCAAGATTACTTTTAAAGAAATCATAAAAGTACTACTAACTTATTTTTAGGAAAAAAAATCAGAAAATACCAGTACTGTAAAAGGAAGAAGCACATTTTCTGGAATTTTACTAATCAGAGATGAGCACTGTTCACATTGTGCATGACACTTGTGTCTCTGTGTGTATGGATGGGCGTGTGGACACGCATACACACTGCATGCACATGCTTTCTAACATGATGTAGCGGGTGTCTCTTTATCAATAGACTTCACAGCATTTTTTTTTTCTGTTTTTCATTTTTATTTAAAAAAAATTTTTTTTAAAGATTTTATTTATTTATTTGACAGAGAGAAACACAGCGAGAGAGGGAACGCAAGCAGGAGGAGTGAGAGGGGGAGAAGCAGGCTTCCGGCCGAGCAGAGAGCCCTATGTGGGGCCCGATCCCGGGTCTCCAGGATCATGACCTGAGCCGAAGGCAGTCGCTTAACCAACTGAGCCACTCAGGCGCCCTTATTTAAAAAATTTTTAAAGGATTTTATTTATTTGAGACAGAGAGCTAGAGAGAGACAGAACAATGAGCAGGGGGAGTGAGAGAGGGAGAAACAGGTTCCCCGCTGAGCAGGGAGCCCAATGCAGGGCTCGATTCCAGATCTCTGGGATCATGACCTGAGCCGAAAGCAGTTGCTTAACCAACTGAGCCATCCAGGCGCCCTGAGTCTAGCTTTTTTCACTCAGCATGGTACATTTGAAGTATTCTTCTGTGTTGCTGTGGGTATTAATAGTTTGATCCTTTTTTTTTTTTTTGCTAGGTAGTATTCCATTTTTATGGGCATACCACTATTTGCTTATCCATTCATTGAAGGCCACTTAGATTTTTGCCAGTTTTGGTGATTATAAATAGAGCTGTAGTCAACATTCTGCATAGGTATTTGTGTGTTCATCATTTTCATTTCTCTAGGGCAGACGCCTGGGAGTGGGATTACTGGGCCATACGGCATCAAGTGTATGTTTGGCTTTATAAGAAACCGCCAGGGCGCCTGGGTGGCTCAGTGCGTTAAAGCTTCTGCCTCCGGCTCAGGTCATGATCTTAGGGTCCTGGGATCAAGGCCCGCGTCCAGCTCTCTGCCTTCTTGTGATCGCTCTCTCTGTTAAATAAATAAATAAAATCTTAAAAAAAAAAAAAAAGAAAGAAAGAAAGAAAAAAAAAGAAACTGCCAAACCATTTGCAGAGTGGCGTTATGTCATTTGCCCTCTCACCAGGAGGGTATGAGAGTCCTAGTGGCTTTGCATTTCTGTCTTCTCTGTGAATCGTCTGTTATTTTCTAATTTGTAGCCATTCTGCTGAGTGTGAAGTGGTATGTCCTTGTGATCTTAATTTGCATTTCCCTGGTGACTACTGATGTTAAGAGTCTTTTCATGTGTCTCTTTGCCATTTGTATATGTATCTTTTTTCCTGAGGTTTCTTCTCACTTTTTTTTTCTAAAGATTTTATTTTTTATTTGAGTGCAACTGAGAGAGTCAGTGAGAGAGAGAGCACGAGCTGATGGAAGAGGCAGAGAGAGAGGGAGAAGCAGACTCCCTGCTGAATAGGGATTCCCCCCCCCCCCGCCCCGGCCTCCCCCTGCAAGACTCGATCCCAGGACTCAGGGATCATGACCTCAGTTGGAGGCAGATGCCCAACCAACTGAGCCACCCAGGGGCCTCTCTTCTACTCACTTTTTAATTGAATTGTTTTCTTGCTGTAAATATTGGAGATTTCTTTGTATATTCTGGATGTAAGTCCTTTGACATTTTTTTAAAGATTTTATTTGAGAGCATGAGAGAGAGGGAGAGAGATCACGTTGGGAGGTGGGGTAGAGGGAGAAGCAGACTGCCCACTTAGCAGGAAGCCTCCATCCCAGGACCCCCGGACCCTGAACTGAGCCACAGCAGATGCTTAGCCAACTGAGTCACCAGGCACCCTCGATGTTCTTTTAAATTAAGGTTTTTATTATGGAAACTTACAACCATTTACTAGTTGTACTAATCAGCATTCTCTAGAGAAACAGAACCAGTAGGATATAAAAGATTTATTATGAGAAATGGGCTCACGTGGTTGTGGAGGCTGAGAAGTCCCATGATCTGCGGTCTGCAGACTGGAGATGCAGGAAAGCCGGTGATGTCAAACCGAATCATCTCAGCCCAGAGCTGACAACGGAAACTTCAGCCAGCCGACAGGGCAGGAGAAGATGGGACACAAACAGTGAGGCAGGAACAAAGGGACGAATTCCTCCTTTCTCTCCCTTTTGTTCTGTTTGGGCCCTCAGTGGACTGGATGGTGTGTTCCACCACGTTGTGGAAGACAGCCTACTTTACCGAGTTTAAGTTTACTTAAGGTTCAAATGCAGATCTCACTGGTACACACCCTCACGGACACACCCGGGAGCAGTGTTTAATCTGGGCACCCTTGGCCCACTCGAGTTGATACATAACAATAATCTTCATTTCAGTACAGAGAATTGTGTTATGAATCCCCATATCGCCTTCACCCATCTTCAACAGTTACCAACATCTTACGTTCTTCTTTTATCACTTCTCAGCTCTTCTCGCCTCCTTTTCTGGTTGTCCTGTTTTAAAACTTGTCTCAGATACTGTAGCATTTCAACTGTAGATACTTGGCCGGCATCTCTAATGGTTAAAGACCATGTTCCCTGAATGACACATCCACAGTATCCTCACCTCAAAGTAATGAACAGTTCCTTAGTGTCTAAGATCCAGAATGTGTTCCTTTTTCTTCAGGGATCTTAGAAGTGCCTTTTGGTTTGTTTGAATTAGGATATGAACAAGATCTGCACAAGCCTCTGCTCACTGTGTTGCTTAGTGCCCACATCTTGAATTTGGCTGATGGCCCCTCTGTGTAAATTGAACATGCTTCTCTGACTCCTCCTGTTCCTGTAAACCAGTTCACTCTGGAGGCTTGGGTTTGGGGGATGGTAAGAAAACTTTATCGGCGCGGCTGTGTCCACCCTGTTGCATCGGCTTCAGAAGGCCAGGTGTCTGCTTGCCTCACTTCCGGTGAGACTAGGATGGATTGTGGAGTGTGAGTGTTTTAAGCCTGATCCATCTACTTAAAATTCTTCATTGGCCTTTTATTTAATAGCTTAACAGCCAATGATGATCATAACCTGGATCAGTGGTTCTGAATGGAGGTGGGAGATTTTGCCCCACAGGGAACATCTCACAATATCTGGAGACATTGTTGGCTGCCACTGTGGGGGTCGGGTTGAGTACCGGCACCTTTATCAACTTTCCTTTTTAAAAAAAAAAATAAATAAAGATTTTATTTATTTATTTAATTGACAGAGAGAGAGACAGTGAGAGAGGGAACACAAGCAGGTGGAGTGGGAGAGGGAGAAGCAGGGAGCCCGATGTGGGGCTTGATCCCAGGACCCTGGGATCATGACCGGAGCTGAAGGCAGATGCTTAACAACCGAGCCACTCAGGCACCCCTTTATCAGCTTTCCTAAAAACAAGCTGATGCTTTAGCAACCCCCAAAGGTGACCAGTGGGATTTTGCCCTTGAAATGTCCCTTAAAAACTCATGGCTTTTATGTATTTAATATATTTCATTATTTTGTGGTCGTTTAAAAAGACTTTGGAATTTGAAACAATTTTATACCAACACAAAAGTTGCAAGAGTAGTACAGAGTAATCTGTACTTTCTTCTAGATTCTCCACAGGTCAGCTTTTTACCACATTTGTATCCTTTCCCTTTGTGTGTGTATAGACACGTGTGTATGTATATATTTATGTAGTATTTTAAGTCTTTTGAGTCACTTAAGTCTGTAGTGCAGACTTAATGCCTGTTTATCCTTAAATACTTCATTGTCCTTAAAGACAAGACTGTGTTGTTACAAAACCACAGTACAATGATCAAAGTCAGGAAATTAACACTGATACAGTACTAAAGCTAAACTGCGTGCCTTATTCATGTTTCTCTGGTTGTCTCAAAACTGTTATACATAGGGGCACATGGGTGGTTCAGTCTTTAGACATCTGCCTTTGGCTCAGGTCATGATCTCAGGGTCCTGCATTGGGGTTCCTCCTGGGCAGAAAGCCCACTTCTCCTTCTGTCATTCCCCTGCTGGTGTTCCCTCTCTCTCCTTTTCTATAAATAAATGAATGAATGAATGAATGAATGAATGAATGAATGAATAAAATCTTTTTAAAAAGTCCTATTATGCGTAGTACAAGAACATCCTGGATCACATGTTGCATTTAGTGTCGTTTCTCTTTAATCTCCTCTAGAATAGTTCCTCCGCCTTTGTTTTATGACATTGACGTGTTGGAGGACTAGCGGCCAGTTATTTTGGGGCACATCTCTCCATTTGGGTTTGATGTTTTCTCATGTTTAGACTCTGGTGATTTTGTGGTATTGTCGGGAATGCCACAAAAATAATGGTGCTTCATTTCAGTGCCTCCTATCAGAGGCAGATGACGTAGATACTTGTTCCCTGACTGGTGATCTTAACTTGGTTAAAGTGATATCTGCCAGGCTTCTTCAGTCTCAGGTTACTGTTTTTTTCCCCTGTATAATTAGTAAGTATTTTTATGGGGAGATACTTTTAGAGTATGTAAATATTCTGTAGCTCCTCAAACTTCCAGTCATTAGTCTTAATCATTAGTCTTTATCATTGCCTGAATTGTGCTGTTAGGATGGTTGACAGGTGGCCATTGTATGAATCCATCTTTCCTTCTGTGTTATTAGCAGGTTTTTTTTTTTGAGATGTTTATTTTTTTATTTGCCACAGAGAGAACACAAGTAGTCAGAGCTGCAGGCTGAGGGAGGGAGAAACAGGCCTCCTACTGAGCAGGAAGCCCAATGCGGGGCTTGATCCTAGGACCCTGGGAACATGAGCTGAGCTGAGGGCAGTCACTTAATGACTGAGCTACCCAGACACCCCTTATTAGCTGCATTTTCAACTATAAGGAATAGTTTTCTCCTCTATTTATTTATGTCAGTATGTGTTCATGGGTTCATATTTTATTCATGGACTTTAATATTTGATGATTATTATCTATTTTGATGCTCAGATTGTCCCAGATTTGGCCAATGGGAGCCCCTCTGAACCATTTCTTTCTTTCTTTTAAGATTATTTCTTTATTTGACAGAGATCACAAGTAGGCAGAGGCTCCCTGCCGAGCAGAGAGCCCGATGTGGGCCTCGATTCCAGGACCCTGAGATATGACCTGAGTCGAAATCAGAGGCTTTAACGCACTGAGCCACCCAGGTGCCCTCTGAACCATTTCTAATGTCTGTTAGACATGTTTCCTTCATTCTTGGACACAAGATATCTAGGTTCATCTTAGATCCTTCTACCTCAGCCCTGGAATTCTCCAAGGAGCCCTGGTTTCTTTCACTGGAAAATGATAGTATTTAGAAACCAAGGTTTGAATGTTACTCAAATATATACACTGTCCTCAGATGTATACATTTATATACAATATGTATTTGTGTACATATATATATTATATAAATACATCTATTTGTATTATTTTCTTGACCATTGGGAGCCCCTTCAAGTTGACTCCTGCCACCTTCTGACAGAACCTCCGTAGTCTTTGATAATGTACCTGCTTTCCCAGAGGCTTACCTTGTGTGTGTCCTGCCCCAGGCCTGAAATCAGTCACTTCTCCTACAAGCTCTTATTTCTGTTAGTGTAAAAATAACATTTAGAGACCTCAGTCTGAGCACTAGGATGCTTATTATTGACCTTGTATTTCTAGGCCTTTTCAGCGGATACAACTATTTTATTTTTAAGAAAGATTTTATTTATTTGAGGGGGTGGCAGGTGTGTGTGTGTGAGAGAGTGCGCGCGAGTGCGTGTGCAAGTACGGGGCAGGGGTTGAGGGAGAAGCAGACTCCCTGCTGAGCAGGGAGCCCAGTGTGGGGGCTGGATCCCAGGACCCCAGGATCATGCCAGACTCTTAACCAAGGGAGGTGCCCACAGCTATTTTTCCTTTTTTTTTTTTTTAAGAAAAAAAGCTCCTAGTAGTATCTTTATTCAAATTTATGATTTAAGGGTTTTTCTTATTACTTTGATTTTTGTGCTTTCATCTCTTTTAATGCTTAAATTTTTTGATTACTAAGAACTAAAAGTAGAATTATACTAATCCAGCAGTTCCGCTTCTGGGTGTACACTGAAAGGAATTGAAAGCAGAGACTCAGATGTAGATTTGTACACCCGTGTTCACAGCCCCGTTATTCACGATAGCCCAATGGTGGGAGCGGCTCTGGTGTTCATGGACAGGGGAATGGAGAAACAGAATGTGGTGTGTACCTGTAATGGAATATTATTCAGCCCTCCAAAGGAAGAAGATTCTGATACTTATAGCACATGCTCATTCCCCACCAGACTCAGCCCGTGAAGACAGTCCGGGTTCTCTTGGACCTTTTGCACATAATGATAATGGCTGCTGGTCACTCAACACCCATTCTGTGCCGGGCACAGCACTAAGGATTTTACATCTGAGCTTCGTGGCCCCCACACCCCTACCTGCCGCAAGATAAGCATTGTCCCCATCCATTTTAAAGGTGGATGAATAGAGGCCCAGAGAAGAGACGTAATGTATGTGAAACCTCTGAAATCGGAACACAGGGTCACGAGACTCGAGATTTCCAGCTCCTGAGCTGCTCGGCGCAGCGGCTGTACTAATGGCCAGTGATGCCATTAACTGAGTCAGGGAAGGGGATTTTGGTGCCCCATTTGTGCGTGCCTGGGGACCTTCAGGTGGAGATGCCCAGCATGGAGGGCAGTGGTGTTGCAGCCTGGACCCGGAGCTTACGTCGACGTTCGGGCGAGAGAAGTACGTGTAGGAGTCGGAGATGGGTCAGGGAAATCTGTTCGGTACATGTGTTTGGTGAGAAAGCAGCAGAGGCACAGCCCTGGGGAGCACCCACCATTTGTGCAGGGGAGGGCGGGATGGGGACAGAGCAGCAGGAGCCAAGGGTGGCCGGATGGGAGATCTGCAGTGACCAGTGCTGTAACGTGTTTGGGGATGGGTTTCAACCCAGTCTGCTGGAGACGTGGTGATTGTGGATGGGTTGCTTAACATCTTTTTTTTTCTTTTTAAGATTTTATTTATTTATTTGAGAGAGAGAGAGAGCTGGCTGAGAGGCAGAGGGAGAAGAAGACTCCCCACTGAGCAGGTTGCCTTGATTTGGGCTCAAGTCAGAGGTTGTGAAATTGAGCCCTGGGTCGGGCTCTGCCGGGTGTGCAGCCTACGGAAGCGTCTCTCTCCCTCTCTGTGCCCCGCCCCCCAAACAAACAAATATATTCCTCAGAATTACATAATGGCGACGGTTGTAGAGCTTTGACTATACTAAAACCCACTGAATTGTATACTTTAAATGGGTGGATTTTATGGCATATGTATTATCTCTCGATTAAAGACAAGCAAACCAACCGTGTGTTCGCCACAGGGTGGAGTGAAGATTGGATAAAGTGAGAAGGCTTGTGGGCCACAGTAGAACTGCTCAGCAAACGGTGAATTTCTTAGGGCCAGCGTCCTTATAGTCTCTGCAGCTAGGGACACCATTTACAGAGCCTGCTGAGTGGTAGTCCCTGAATTTGTGTATCAGGTCTGGAGGAATGTACTTGGATCTGCAGGTCCCTGAATGTGTGTGCGAGGACCTGAGGGCCATGAGTCTGGCCCCTGAAGTAGGTTTCTGTCCTCTTGGACCCTCCCTCCGCTGGCTGGTGCTGCGGTCCGGGGCTACTTGGGCTCTGGGTCCCAGGGCTGTGCTGGGGTTTCCAGGCAGGCTGCCTCCTGGTCTCTTAGGATACGCAGTTCGCTGTTGTGGCCTAAATTAATCTTTAGCAAAAAGCTCCTCTCAGATGGCTGGTTTATCATTGAATGAAAAAAACAGTGCCCTTGCCGCTTACGATGGTTTGTTGGGGATGCTAGGATCAGGAGCTGCCCGAGTTACAGCAGCAGCAGCGGGAGGAAGGAAAGGGGGCAGGTTTGGCTTTTGAATCCAGCAGGAATGTGATGCTACTTCCTGGGATTTCAGTTTCATCCGTGAAGCAAGAACTTGAGAAAGGCAGCAGGAAGAGAGGAAAGCCAGCGCACAGTTAACTGTCTTCGCCTGGGTGGTTTGAAGGCAGCTTGTTTCTTGTGTCCTCTACATGTGCGTGGTGTTTTGCTCCATTACTAATTTAAAGGGTCTGAAAATGTAGCTTTTGGGGGCAGGGTGGCATTTGCAGGAAAATGTTGTGGGCATTTTTTTGGCAAGAAAGATGCTGACCGTCCTGTGGTTTTCTGAAGTCATGTGCAATTCTATCATCAAACCACATAATAAGGTTTTCAAAACCTTTTTTTTAAAAACAAAATGTTTTGCATTTCATTGGGAACATTGTTTGTGTGCTGTACGTCGTTGGATATGCAAAAATAAGCCTGTTTTAATCTGTCTGGGACTGCGGTATGCTGTGGCCAGCCGTTGTGTACAAGTGACCGGTGGGTCGTGTGTGCGTGTCTGCGTGTGTGTGTGTGTGTGTGTGTGTGTGTGTGTGAGTGAGAGAGAGAGAGAGAGAGAGAGATATCAAGCTTACTTCCACTCTAAGTATAATCATTTATGTTAAAGGTGGGAGTCTAGCCAAACAGAGAGGTTGAAATGCAATCCTTTGAGTTCTTGAGTTCTAACTTATGTATGGCTTTAGGATTTCAAAATGGCAAAATTACTGACACAGCAGAACCCAGCTTGGAAAATATGTCAGGAGCACTGGTCGGGTTGGCCTGTAACATGGGCCAGGCCCCGACCAGACCCAGCTGACAGGCCCCCGCCCGCCCCAGCAGCCGTCATAGCCTGATCCCTTCTGTCCTTCATCGGAAATGAAAATGAAGCCTTCGGGGTTGGAAGCTGCTGGGAATGTGGGTGCCCATGGGGCGTACCTGGCAGAGCCTCAGGTGCCCGTCACCTCTCCTGGTCTCGGGTTTTCTCCTTGCTGCTTTCCGCCCCAAGTCCTTGGCAGCCATTCCTTTCTGTGCTCTCTCCCTTTCTTCTCAACAATAAGGCACTTATGTGCCTCTGCCCCTGGGCTCCTTTGCTTGAAATTCTTTGGCCTGAATGGTGCTCCCGTGCTCCCTGCAAGCCTGGGTGGCTTTAGCACCTGAGGGCGTCTTGGCCCTTCCGGAGCAGGTAGTTCTCTTAACTCTCCGCCTCTCTCAAATCTGTAGCTCCAGTCCATTAACATTGCAGTTAGAGCCCTTGTTTGAGAAAAAAAAGAAAAAAGAAAGAAAAAAAAAATTTGCTTGTTCTACTGTCTCAGAGGAGAGGAGGAAAAATTTTAAATCTACTTTCCTCGGGATGGCCTCCCTTGAGAGAGCAACTTGTAGATTACTTTTCTTTTCTTTTTTTAAGATTTTATTTATGTATTGACAGATCACAAAATAGGCAGAGAGGCAGACAGAGAAAGAGGGGGAAGCAGGCTCCCCTAAGCAGAGAGCCTGATGTGGGACTCGATCCCAGGGCCCTGAGATCATGACCTGAGCCGAGCGCAGAGGCCCAACCCTCTGAGCCACCCAGGCACCCCTTGTAGATTACTTTTCTTAGGAAAAAGAAATATTTTTAAAATGACTTCTGAATTTTTTTTTTTAATGTTCTGTTAGTCACAATACATCATTAGTTTTTGATGCAGTGTTCCATGAATCACTGCGTATAACACCCAGTGCTCCATGCAATCTGTGCCTTGCCTAATACCCACCACTGGGATCACCCATCCCCACCCCCCTTAGAAAAATTAAGATGTGACTGTAGTTAGGTCCCTTTGAGAACAAGTAACCAAGCAGTGAGCTTTGTCAGAGGCCCTCGTAGCCCGGGTTGCGCGGGTCGCATACTGTGTTCCTGGAAGAGAAACCAGACAGTGAGGCTTTCTGCAGGGGTGTGCGGGGCATCTAGACCTGGTCAGTTACAGGTCAGACATCTGGTGTAGGGGAACAGGGTATGTGGAACAACAGCTTTGGGGCCTGGGATGACTCTTGTGGCCTCACCCGGAGATGCCCTCTGCTTCCCGGGTGGGCGCAAGTATGAGACAGCGAGTGGAGCATGCCCAGCACAGGGCCGCCCACGCCCTCAGTGACCCTCTGTCTTCCAAACCTCAACACCTCTCTGGACACTGAGCCTTTGAACTTGGATAGTTCTCTGTCTGTGTGTATCATGGGGTATGGTGGCTGCATAGGTACTGAGACCCCAAGCCCAGCAAGCCTCCAGATGCCACAGAGCAATCAGCACCACCGCAAAAAAATTGGCCACATAAGGAGCCACTTCAATCTGCACTGTTGGAGACGGTCTTCCCCTGGACAGTCCTTTTTGCAGCTGGTGGCTTTAAGGCTCCTTAAAATTATTTTAAAATATTGTGATTTTTGCTTATATGAATATCTTTAAATGGGCTTCATCAGATCCATTGATAAACTGGTGATGAAGGAAGGTTAGGATTTTGCCTAATCTTCGAAGATGTCTTCACAGATTTTAGGGTCTCTGTTCCTTCCCGGGGGGTTCCTTGCCATCATATGAGTCAGAGTTGTTCTGTGCTGGCCTCTAGGCTGTTCTGTGCCCACGGCCTGCACTTAACGTACAGTGGTGGCTAGGATGTCAGATTGTGCTCTCAAGAAGGCTTTAGAAATGATGAACTCTTCGGATAAAGAAGATTTGCAGAGTGACTTTCATTTTCCATTAGAGCTTTTAATGCCATTTTAAAATATTCATGAATGGTTTCAAAACAAATAAGGATTGATTCTTGGAGGTCACTAACATTTAACTCATAATAAACCTGGGTGCTTCAAAAAGTGTTGATATAGGGCGCCTGGGTGACTCAGTGGGTTAAAGCCTCTGCCTTCAGCTTGGGTCATGATCTCAGGGTCCTGGGATCGAGGCCTGCATCGGGCTCTCTGCTCATCGGGGAGCCTGCTTCCTCCTCTCTCTCTGCCTGCCTCTCTGCCTACTTGTGATTTCTCTCTCTGTCAAATAAATAAAATCTTTTAAAAAAAAAAGTATTGAGGGGCACCTGGGTGGCTCAGTTGGTTGGGTGACTGCCTTTGGCTCAGGTCATGATCC
>PITA01022980.1:0-29177 GCA_004023965.1 Spilogale gracilis
TTTTTTTTTTTTTTTAGATTTTATTGATTTATTTGACAGAAAGAGATCACATAGGCAGAGAGACAGGCAGAGAAAGAGGGAGAAGCAGGCGCAGAGAGCCTGATGTGGGACTCAATTCCAGGACCCCAAGATCATGACCTGAGCTGAAGGCAGAGGCTTCACCCTCTGAGCCACCCAGGCGCCCCTCCTTCTTTCTTTAAGCTATTAAACCCAACCTTGCTCTTCTCTGATGTTTATAGATAGAAGAACAGTATCAGGGGCCTTGTTCAGACACATCTGCAGGCTCTCCCTATCTGAAAAGTGCCAGTCTGGGGCTGATGGAAATCACAGCAGGCTGGGGGTCAGGGGATTGATCTCAGGCCTTCTGCTTTATCTGTATGACTCTGTCTAAGTCATTTAACCTCAATGTCCACATCTATAAAATGGGGAGATTGGCTCATTCCTTTTAGCTCTAGCTTTCTAGGTTGTGTGACATTACTTGCAAAGTGCCTTCACTAGTCAAAAGGAAGACACAAACCTCCAAAGAATAGGAACCTGTATGACTGATAATATTAATAGTTAACATTCACTGAGGCCATGCAAAGTGCTAAACAAAATGGTAAGTGCTTTGCCCTTACCACAGTACTGGAAAATAGGAAGTTGTGTTTATTTTTTTATTTATTTTTTTTAATTCTACATATTTCAGTGTGGAATGCTCCAGAAGCTTTAATTGCTTTCATACACATTGCTTGACTCAGCCAATATAAAAATCATAGTTATGTTATGGTTGTATGACATTTATATGTCAACTTAACAAGATTGAAGATAAACCTTTAAAGTGACTTATAAAGAAAAATCTCCTTTTAGGAATATTCAATGCAACATGGTGTAAACACATTTAATATACAGATATGCCAATTTTGCTTATCTGAAGGATATGAGACTTATAAAGGGCACAGAACCCCCACAAGTGACAGTCCAAACTTCTTCCTGGTGATGAATTTGTTGAGGTTAGAGCATGAGAACATGAGAATGAGAGCATGTGGTAATAAAATATTACCCAGTGTTCACACTTCCATTTCAGTGCATGCTGGTTTCCATCTCAAAACAGAATACCAACTTGCAAAGTCTCATCAATATTCCATGGAAAATTTAGTGAACTAAATTTGCTCAAGTTCATAAGATCTCACCCTTCTATGACTTTTCTGGCATCTGTATATTACCCACTTGAAAACTTGAGGCAACCAGCACGTGGCCAGGGGAGACAGACTAACTTTGCACATTTAAGGTTTTCATGGTGACCAACATGTTGCTAATGGAAACTTCTGGATCCTCAAAAAGAAAATTGAATAACAAGTTATAATAAATCATAAATACTATGATGATAATCATCAATCAAAATTCTCTCATCATGAATTAAAAAATGTGTTGTAGATATAGAATGTTCAAAATTTTACAAGTTCTGCCTGAAATTTTGTCTTTTACAAAAACCCACAAAAAAAAACCCCTAAAGATTGTAGAGCTTAACTTCTTCATAAAAGTGAACTATTCTATACTTAGAGAAGGGATTTAAGATCATCAGTGTTAATTTAGTTTCAAAATTTTATTAAGCAAAAAGCAATGTCCACACACAGGTGTATAAACGTGCCCCTCACCCCTGCCAAATATGGAACTTAATTCCTTACTTGTAAAGTTGTAGTACAATGAAAAGGAAAAAGGTTAGAATTATTGTTATTCTTTCCAAAACTTTTAAACACTTCAAGATATTTAAATTAAAATTCAGACCTGAATGTCTCAGGCGCAGAATTGGGTCTTTTTATAATGACGCAGTATAGCTGTGTCTCCTCCTTCTTCAGTTTCTGGCAGACATATGACCTTGCAGAAATATACTACAAGGGCGCCTGGGTGGCTCAGCTGGTTAAGCCACTGCCTTCAGCTCAGGTCATGATCCTGGAGTCCCAGGATCGAGTCTCACATCGGGCTCCCAGCTCTGCAGGGAGTCTGCTTCTCCCTCTGACCTTTTCCCCCTCATGCTCTCTGACTCATTCTCTCTCTCTCAAATAAATAAATAAAATCTTAAAAAGATATACTACAAAAGGGATGAAAATTATTGAATAGAGTGTTTTCTTGCTCCTTTCCTCTATGCTTCACCTACATAATTCAATGACCATCTACATACCAGAACTGTATCAACTACTCACAAGAAAATATCCATGGTGTCGTAACAGACAGAGAGATTGAGCCCACCTACTCAAAACAGGGCAGATACAAGCAAGCTTGGCACAGAATTCTTGTATCAGTCCAGTAAGGTGTAGTTTAAGAGATCTAAGGGAAAGGCTCTTGCTCTAAGAAAAACCGCAGCTAATGTTGGCATGCCAACTGTTCTAACACCTGTACTTAAACCTGACATTTTTATAACAGTACTTTGAAAGATGCAGAGTGAAAGTCTGGGAGAATCCACTCATCCAATTCATTTTTCTTTATTTCAACAAATATTTATTAACTGCCTACCATTCCCCTAGGAGGAAGTCCTGGGGATAACAACTAAAACAACAAATAGACAAAGGGTCTGCCTTCATGAAATTATATAACAAGGAGGGAGACAAAGGTGGCATACAATATAACTAGTAGATTCATGTGAATGAATTTTACCAAGTGACTTTTTCCTATATTGGTAATACCTGGGGTACGAACAGAGAACGGGTCACTTGACTGGGGAAATGAAATATAACAGTGTCCTCCTCATTCCTTAACTTTTCTCTGGTCTATGTTCTCTTCGATGGTGTCACTCTAAAGTTGTGTATTTGCCACTAAGACATGCTGGGAAGACATTTCAATTTTTAAGTAGAATAACAATGCTAAGAATTGATTCATGTTTTGTTTTGTTTTGTTTTTTTTCTCTTGGCATTACCTTTTTTCACTAGTAAGGAAAAACTTAAATTCACATTGCTCTTTAAAACTACTTTTGTTAGAGTCTTGGAGTTTTTCATAAAGGCTTATGGGAAGAAAGCTAAGTAAAGGGCTTGATGTTTTTATAACTAAATGAAGTCAAGGCCCTTATATAAGAGTAAAGTAACAGAATGAAGTTAGAGAGTACACAGAGCTGGTGTGTCCATTTCAACTTTAGGTGAGTGAACTTGATTTCTAGCAATAAACATTCTATCAAACTCAATTTCCTTTCATAAACTTATAGTGAGTAAATGCAATTTCCCATTCCAAGCAAGTATGTCTCTGAGATTAAGGATATATTCCAAGAGAAGATAACAATAAAGTTTAGAGTCAGTATTTCTCCAAGGAAATTCTTGCAAACTAGTCAGAGAATGATTTAATGGCAACAAGATATGGAATAAATATAAACATGGGGGAAAAAAGACCTTCCCTCCAACCTTGCTGTTTATATTCTTAGTGTGTTTAAAGTAAACATCTTACATTTTCTAGACATTATAGATTAAGATGTTCTGGCTAACTCAATGCTTTGTATCCGCCAAGCCCGGTGCCAACATTCTTCAAAGTTTTTTCCTTAAACTGATCACTAAAGCCTGTGATCCTCTGGCTTTGATCACAATTTCAGCCAAGGCTAAATCAAATAAGTTTCAGAGGTTTAACTTTCTATTTCCATTACTCCTCAGTGTCACCTAATGCTTTCAGCTGGGTGCTTATTGCCTCTGGGAACAAGCGACCATGCCTAAAGAGAAACAACACATTTTCTCTGATTCCTTCAGCGGTCCAACCCTGGAAAGAAAACCCAGAGGATGCTTGTGCAGAAACAATGTAACAGACTTTCTGAGGGTGCTTGATTCAGTAAGTGCAGGGCTTGCTGCCCCAGAGGTTGGAAAAGATTCCCTGGAGCAGAGGATGGGCAGAGGGGAGGAGATGCCCGGGGCCTGAGGGAGGAGGGCCTGCATTGACAAACACAATGGAATGGAATGAAAGGAACCTACCCCCTTTCCCGGGCAAAGCATGGGGAGCTCCACTATCCCAAAGTGGAAATGGCTATCCCTCTTAACATAAATTTGCCAGAAGTGGGGCGCCTGGGTGGCTCAGTCGTTAAGCGTCTGCCTTCGGCTCAGGTCATGATCTCAGGGTCCCAGGATCAAGCCCCAAATCAGGCTCCCTGCTTGGCAGGAGGCCTGCTTCTCCCTCATTCAGTCCCTCTGCTTGTGTTCCCTCTCTGGTTGTGTTTCTCTCTGCCAAATAAATAAATAAAATCTTAAAAAAAAAAAAAAGTTGCCAGAGGCAACCACATGGTGTGTCCCTGCCCAGGGTGGGGTGGAAGCCGCAGACTCATTCTCTTCTGCCCAGGAGATGCCTGCGGGAAACCCACACCTTGCAGTGGGGGGGAGGGGGGAGGGATGAGGGCAGCAAGGACCAGGCAGGAATGAGGTCATTTCAGGGATGCCAGCAGGAGCAGATGATGACTCAGACCTCATGGATAAACTCCTTGTTACCACTCTGTCCCTGAACCTTGGCATCATTTAAATTCCCAATAACTTAGTGCAACCTCCGGGAAAGAGGGAGAAAATACTCTTTATTGACTCAAGATAAGATTTTGCCACACGATAGAAACTGAGTTGAGATACAAGGGAAAAAAGCTCCATTTCTTGCACACCTAAATTTATGGACAATATCTTCCCTTGATATGTTTCATATGAAGAGATTGGTATTTCAGCTGCATTAGGATTAGTTGCTGGTGGTTTGGGGCAGAGACTCATTTTAATAAATGGATTTTCTGTCTTTTATTGACATGGCTTTTGTTGTTGTTGTTGTTGTTGTTGTTGGTTGGTTTGAAGGAATCAAGAGGAAGAAAAGGGGATCTCTTTACATTAGAGTGGAATGTAGGGGTGGCTGTTCTGAAGTTACCAATTTGAATCTTAGATTGGCAAAGCTTTTACTAGATAAGCTAGTGAAGTTTGATAAAATTAGAATCATGGGGATTAAAATTCTCTGGTATCAAATTTAACCTTGCTCTCAAAACTGTTACAAAAGTTTGAAAAGTTGACAATACTCAGTGGCTCTGCAACCTTAGCTACACATGAAAGTCATTCACAGGACTTTCTATAAACAGGTAAGCCCAGGACCTACCGAATCAGAATCTCTGGGTGGGGCCTTGTTCTTAATTAAGCGTCTTCTGAGCAGTCATTTTTTAAAATGTCACAGGTTCTAGGACAGCTAATGTAGTGTCGATGGAGGTGCAAGAAACCACTTCTGACGTGACAGGCTACAAGTATTATCAGAAGCCCTGGTAAAGGGCATTAGCGCATTTAATGAAAAAATTTATTAAGCACCAATAATTCGTTGGGTTCTCTAGGAGATAGAATGTACAGATCAATAGATTTTTAAGACTTGCATGCAAGAAAAAAATACTGTTTCAGCTTCAGCACCTCAATGGGAGTGGTGTCACATAAATCCAAAGATGAGCTAAAGATTAGTTTCTCTGTAAGAGTTGAGCTGGGACTGTCCTCAGAAGCCCAGAACCAAGCATGCCTCCTGAATTCCTGCACTCATGTGTCCATTCTTTGCTCAACTCAAAAGCAAATCACTTCAAGAAGCCTGGCAACTCTCTGTTACTGGCAGCGGATTGTCAGGGGTGTGGTGGTAAGAGCTGGAACTTTGATAAGGCAGGGATGCTCTCTCACTCTTATGCAAGGGTGAGTCCTGACCCTCTCCCACCAATTCCGCTCGCCTTGAGCAGTACCATCAAGCATGAGGGGATCCCACCACGCTCCCGCTGCCGACGGCCACAGGGATTCAGCAGGTGTCAGACCTTCTCTGACAACTCTGTACAAGGTAATGTCCCCGAAGTGGTACACTGACCATGTCATGTTCTGGAGCCTTCACTGGGTCCCTGCTGCCTGCAGATGGCCCTCAAGGCCCTGAGGATCTGACTACCTGTTCTAGTCTGTCCTACTCCAGCCCCGCAGTAATTCTCCTGGTCAAACAGTCTTATTATATTTTAAATACCTGCCCGCCTCTAAGCCTTTGCTCTTGCTCTGGCTCTGCCTGGAATTTCCTTCCTTTTATCTTGGGTGATTGATACATGGACCCATTCTTTCAAGCCCACATCCAATGCTTCCTCCTCCACAAAGACTCCTGTATTAGCTTGCGTGGACTCCTATAATGAAATACCACAGAGCGACTCAAACAAAGATATTTGTTTTCTCACAGTCCTGGAGGCTGAAAGTTCGAGGCTAAAGTGTCAGCAGAGCTGGGTCCTTCTAAGAACCATGAGGACAGGCTCTGGGCTAGGCTTCTCTCCCTGGCTTCTAGATGGCCCCTTTCTCTGTGTCTTCACATCATCTTCTCTCTATACATGTCTGTATCCAAATTTCCTCTTCTTATCAGGACATCAGTCATGCTGGATTTGGGCTCTACTGACCTCATTTGACTTAACTACTTCTTTATAGATGCTTTATGATTACATTCTGAGGTATTAGAGGTGAGGATTTCAACAGATGAGCTTTGGGAAAGATGCACTTAAACCCATAACAACTGTATTCTGGTTGCTCATTCCAGCCAGAAGTGACCTGTCCTCCCTTGTGATGATTGTCTCAACCCCACATAACACTTAGCAGCAACTGGATTCTACCTTTGTTCTTCAACTGGGGATGGTCACATTGTACTTTATGTGGTGACTATCTATTAGAGTAGAAGCTACTTCACAGACCCCCCCAGTCATAAATTACACAAATGGGTGATCCCTCAAAGCCTCTGTAAGCCTCCTGCTTCCCTGCCCCAACTTGGAGAGTTGGCAGTGACCAGGCCTCTCCCTAGAACCAGTGGACTTCTAGTCAGACTAAGTGAGTTGTAAGTTTACCAAGAATTTGTTGTCTTTGAGCCCCAAATGATGTGTTCCCTATTGGACTTCATAGACATATACAGTTTAAGAAGTATGTGAAACAGTGAATTATGAGTCAAAGGGAAGGGAGTGTTTATATGGAAACAAGGAGGTCTGCTTTGGAAAGGCTTGCCAAAAGGGAGCTCCTCAAAGTAATGCTAAATTAAGCATGAGTGAGACAACCATAAGAGTCAGGGAAGAGGGGCACCTGGATGATTCAGTCAGTTAAGTGTCTGCCTTCAGCTCAGGTCATGATCCCAGGGTCCTGGGATGGAGCCCCATGTCAGGATCCCTACTCAGTGGGAAGCCTGCTTCTCCCTCTCTCACTCCCCCTGCTTGTGTTCCCTCTCTCGCTGTGTCTCTCTATCAAATTAAAAAAAAAAAAAAAAAAAGAGTCAGTGAAGAAATAATTACATTCTGGAGGCCTCTGTTCTCAGATGACAGTACAAGTGTTTTTAAGTTCTTGTAATGAAGACATAGCTTTAAAGAAGCCCAAAACTGGATATTTCAGTTGATGCATTATAAATGGGGCTTGTGAAAGACAGCTCCAGTACCAGACCCAGATTCAACAAAAAGACCGCCCCCCATCAAATGATTCCTGAATGAACACACTGATTTGTATTTCAAGTTGAAAGAAATGTTTATGGCATGTATGTCTTAGCTTTTTAAGATGACTCTTCATTTTATGTAAGTTTTCCAATCAAGGATCCAACTCCCCATCCCTTTTGCGTAAGCTAGGTGGTACTCTGAATAAGCTGACTTGTCAATGAAGGGTTGTACTGAGGTGTGCTTTTCCGAAACAAAGAAGGCTCCAGAGCAGTCTGCAGGATTTGCTAAGCCCCGGCTGCCGCTGACAAACCTCAGGCTTGAGGCATGATGCTTCTTCCCAGCCAAAGAGCTCAGGGCCACGGCTTCAGAGGCAGGGTCTGGAGACTGGCGTCTCAGAGACACCGTCTGGCGGGTGGCTGCCCAGGCATCACAGCCCATCCCCTCTGGGGAGAGAGGAAGTTCTGCCCTGGGCTCCCCTGGGGCCACACCCACGGTCCATCAGCTCCACAGCCCTCCAGCTGATGTTTACGGAACTCCTGCTCACACCAGGCAATTCTGCTTCGAAAACGCTTTGCAATCTTTTCCACAACCGGTTCACTGCACAGATAATCAATACATTTCTCACAGCCCAGGAAGAAATGAAACATTTTACAACTACCCACAACAGAAGGCTAACACTCAAGCCATCTGCTTTAAGAGACCAGGCTGTCCCACAGAGCACCCCTGAGTGGTGGCGGTGGTGGTTGTCTTCGTTATTCTGTACATTAAAGAAATGACAGCCACTGCTGATTACTGAATAAAGTTAGGAACAGAGATGGTAATTCTGACAGATTTTCAGATCAAGTGAAATGTAGCCAGTTGCGGAAAAGCCTTGGCAGGAAACAGATTCTTTATTTTGTAACCAGTGGCCCTGGTTGGGGCAGAACTTTGGAGAATGAACATGCTGTAGGGAGGAAAAGGCAGGAACTCGTCCCTGCACCCAAAGAATGTCAATAAGCAGACAGTCCTCCCCACACTGTGGGCAGAGGCTGAGACTCTGCTTTAGGCTTTCGGATGTGGCCACCTCTTCATTACCTAGTAATAATGGTTCTCTTCCCAGCACCCCCTAAACTGGGCTGTCTTGATCTCTGTATGCAGTACAGAATGTACTATTCAGTCATCTGGAATGTTTTTCTTAAGGTAAAAGGTAAAAAGATTATTAATTCTGACACTACTTACAGAATTACACTGCAAATCATCAGCTATTTCCCCCTGCCTACTAAATCTGAGATACGGGAAATTAACCCACCTCCCATGGTCCTGTCACCCCATTACTTATCTGTAAGCTTATTTCCTTTCATGCTTCTCCAAGTTCTTTCTCACTCTTGTTTCCTCTTCCTGATGTTTGCCTTCCTCGCCTCCTTCCTGGCTTGCTTGCTTTCCTTGATGTCCAACCCCCAAAGGAATTAAAAAAACAAATGAAGAAAGCTCTTGAGTTGAATATAGAGAAGAGACAAAGAATTCTAAAGCTGGAAAGGCTATTAAGGATGTAATGGAACACCATCCATTATTGACAAGCACATGGAGGTGCAAAGACGCGAGAGCCAATTGAGGCAGAATCTTTGGCTCTACAGCCCACGTTGGAAGCTCTGGGGTTGTACTCACGCAGGGATTAGCCAAGGCAAAGGCCATGCCAGGGTCTTTAACACGCCCCCCCACCGTGAGGACCCTCCCTCCAAAGAGCAGCAAGTCAGAGATGCCATGTGTGAAATTGCTGTCAACTGGGAAATATTTAAAATGTTTTCAAAACTCTGTGTATCACCGGTAAGACTGTAGTGACATGTCTCGGGCATTCTGAAGCCCCACCCCGGCACCATGAGGGCGGGGGTGAAAATTTCATTTAATTCGGTCTCCGGCCTGCTCCCTCACTGGAAGGGTTCAACGAATGTCTCGGTAAGATGCGCCCTTAAATCCTCACTTTAAAAATAGCCCAGAACTCTCAGAAGGCTGACAATAAAAAGGAGAAGGGTACCACATGGTAGGACTATGTGCTACTCTTGTCAGCATCCAGAATCACGTGTGAATCCATTCTCTCACAGGGGATGGACATTTTTCTCAGTTTAAGCAAGAAGAAAATTCATCACTTGAGTAACTGAACATTTCCCATTTATTTATTTACTTACTAACCTACTTACTAATTTAATTCATATTTGGCCTCATCACTTCCTGCCTTTGTCACTGAAGTTCCCATCCAGGAGATATTCTGCTTTTGGTGCAGGAATTTGTAAAACTGAGTTCGTGGCTGGTATGTTTTTCAAATATAAAATTCTAGGGCGCCTGGGTGGCTCAGTTGGTTGAGCCTTCGGCTCCGGTCATGATCCGGGAGACCTGGGATCGAATCCCACATCGGGCTCCCTGCTTGGCGGGAGGCCTGCTTCTCCCTCTCTCACTCTCCCTGTTTGTGTTCCCTCTCTAGCTGTGGTTTCTCTCTGTCAAATAAATAAATAAAATCTTTAAAAAAAAAACAAAAAAACAAATATAAAATTCTATATTGTGGCACAAATAATGAAAACTACTAGAGCATGCCTCCATCTTTCATCTGGTAATCACTCCCAAGGGATACTCTATGTGTGACTCTTATTTCTTTCACATAAAGACACATTTTGCTATTCAATGCGGTGCCCTGGTGCTAACTTCTCTTTTCTCTCATCAACTTCTCTTCTCCCTCATCTAGGTCCACATGGTCCCTGGGGAGGTTCTGTGCTCTGGCATCCCACATAGTTTGGATCAGGAAGACTCACTGAGAGCAAGCATGAAGAAAGAGTCATTCCTTCAAGCCAGCACCTTCGGGGTCCTGAAATCCCTCTGCCCTTCCTTAGCGGGGCCACAATGCCCTGGCATAACATGGACCCCACAGGGGGCTTGAGACACCACCCCAGGGCCGGGACCTACTTCCACAGAAGGAGGGCAGGTGGGCCACTAAACACAGGGCTCTGACCTAAAGATGAGGGAGGCATGGAATGAACCCCCCCCCCCTTCATCTTGGCCACTGACTGAATCAGGAATCAAAGCAGAAAGCAGGAGAAAATGAATCCAAATCTCATTCCCTCTCAACATGAAAGAATTTTAAGAGTTTTCTGAGAGCAGAAACTGCCACCAACGCTGTAGAAGTCAGGCTAGCTGTGGTCTGTGACTGGTCTGACAAAGGCTAACTCTTACCCAGATGTCCAATAAAAACACTTAGCAAGTATCATTTCCATAAGGCTTTGTCTACTCGAAACACAAGCCAATTGTTTGGGTCCAATTTATGAAGCAAGGTCTTTCGAAGGTTATGGGGTAAGGAGGCCTGATGACAACTAAATTGCCTTAAATGGAGCTCAAAATACCACCTTAAACATTCTCCTCTCCCAAGAAATGCTTCATCATAAATCAAGTGGCTCAAAACGTATTAAAAATGACAAATACAGCAAGCACTTACATTTCATTTTTTTCTTTTAATTCACCAATGCATCAAAGATTTCTGAAGGATATTATTCTACACAAAAGAGATGAAGTGCACCAGGAATGCAAGATTCCAGGGATAAAAGAGGAGATTAAAAATCAAATGGTGGACCAGACTTAATGCTGAAAATTATTCTGAAAATAGACATATTCATTTTAGAACCAGGACATGAGGATGGTCTGTTCCAAACTTGTAAGGAGTGGTGAATCTCACAATAATTGGACACATGTTTTTCATCTTAGAAGAACTTATGAATCCATTTTAGCGCATTAAAGTTCATGGTTACTATTTGTCCACAAGTGAGCTTTCCCCTTCCTTTCCCCACCATGCATACTTTAATAGGGTTTTGATTCAATAGGGGAAAAACTCTTCCAATACTCACTAATGTTTCCTGAATTGCCATTAGGCTAGCTTTAGAAGGAGTTTTATAGCATGTGTTAAATGAAACTTTCTGGGCAAGAATCTTTAATATTTTTCTACTTTGGGATAACAGTTTATTTTTTATGTGTCCCTTCCTCTATATGTAGAAACTCATTCTCTGCAATGAGAATTATTAAGTGCCTAACATGAGATGCAAGTTTGTCTTGAGCTAGAATAGATTAGGAAGCGGATCAGGCAGAAAAGTCCAGCAGGGCAAATAAGAACACATCTCCTCAAGAGGCACTGGTTCTGAGCACTTGGAAGGTTCAGCACAGAGGGAAGGAAGGAGAAATGCAAACTCACCGAGAACAACTCTTATTTCCCCCTCCCTTCCTGTTGATTACAAATTCCTGAAAAATACAACCAATCCTAAAGTCGGTGAACCTGATTTTTTTCCCCCACAACCTTTTTCAGCCTCTTTGGAAACATCTGTTCTTAATTGCATTTGGATTTGAAAACTAATTTCAGGTGAGATTGGGTTCAGGCTCCAATCAAGTTGGAACCGAGAGATTATTGCTTATCCACGCACCCCGAAATTCAGGGAGGCTTGAGGCCAAGGATACCACACTTTCTGAATGCGTGCATGAGCCCCATATGTTTAGAAATGAAAAAGGAATGGCCTAATTCTCTCTGGGAAACGTCTTTAAGGCCATGATTGGGGGTTTTAGGTTACAGTTTTTAGATTCAGGATTCGATTTTGGGAAAGGTCATCGGGAGGACAATACCCTCCCAGGCATTCCAAAACATAGAGCAGGAGATTAAGCATTCATATGATCAATTCAAAATAAAAGTAGTATTTTAGGTTGTTCACTGAAGAAACTGTAAATCCACCACCCTCACCCAACATGAAAGAAATTGAAATAAACAGGCCACCGCCTAACCATGATTTCCCTGCTATAGTCTTGCAAAGGCATGGAGCCCCTCTCTGCCCTCCAGCATCTAGAAAAGTGAAGAAAGAAGTAGGACTCAAGAATTCTTCTTTGTATAGGTTCTAGGACTGTCTTTCCCACTCCAGAACCTGCTGAACCAGGGGCTTAGGGACTGGTCCCAAGCCTGTCACTCATTCACAGTGTATTCCTGGGCTCTTGGCCTCAAAGTAGGCAATTTTAAATGAGGCTCTTATTTTTCTGCATCATAAAAACATTGTGGGAATTCTTATTACGGATCTGTCATAAAGTACTAAAAATCATCAAGATCTGCTGAAGTGCAAGAGACTATTTTCTTTAATGGCTGAGTCTAAGAAATAAAAGGAAAATTCATGCCTAGAACTCTAAAGTGATTATTTGATATTCTGTATGACAATCCAGAACATACGACTTGGTTCCCTCACTTTGCAATATTCCAAATGACAACTAGTGTCAGTTTTATTGAGCTGATCAATAATGAGCACTCTTTTGATTTTTCAAACTGAGAGTACCAAAGAGCAAAAGAACATAGAATATATTTCTATTTGACTATAAAGCTATTATAAATTTTAGTATGCTAAAAACTGTGATACTGAGAACAGAGTGCCCTCGTATCTGTTACCCACATCCAAAGGACGCAGGTAGGTCTAAACTTAAACACTATTGTTAATTTTCACTAACCTCATTAACCAATTATTACAAATGTTTTACATACCATAAGCTACTAATTCATAAGATTCCCTTTTATGGATGAATGGCAGAGTACCAGTTACCATTTATTAATTGCTCTCATGTTCTAATTCTGAGGGAGAACCCACCACAATTTTCCCTAAAGAAAGCATTGTTTGGGGCACCTGGGTGGCTCAGTTGGTTAAGCGACTGCGTTCAGCTCAGGTCATGATCCTGGAGACCCGGGATTGAGCCCCACATCGGGCTCCCTGCTTGGTGGGAAGCCTGCTTCTCCCTCTCTCACTCTCCCTGCTTGTGTTCCCTCTCTAGCTGTGTTTCTCTCTGTCAAATAAATAAATAAAATCTTTATTTAAAAAAAAAAAAGAAAGAAAGCATTGTTTCCATGAAGCTTCTTTATTCTTACTCAGACTCTGCAATGTGATTTTTTTTGTTGCTGATTATTGGTTTATTTATTCCTCTTGTTATATATTTATATAAATACCAATATATATATATATTGTTTTTAAATTTTTACTTTTGTAATACTTCATATCAAATTATTGACATAGATGTAAGAATATTTGGACTCTGGTAATTCAAAGGCATTACTTAGAAAAAAAATATGATTTTACTCCCATTAAACATCTAGAAATTTAGTTGGAGGTTTTGATTTCTAGGGCCTGACAGAAAGAGAAAATACGGTATCTGGAAATTCACAGAAATCATGGATGGCTAAAGAATCAGGAAGCTAAAGTACATCTCTCCAGGTTGGGTGCTCTCTAGGTTGCCACAGTGAAGTAAATTATCTGCAAAGTGCAAAGAAATAGTGACTTTTTCACAAGTCGAAACAACCACAACACCCATGGCAAATGCTTCATATAATTTATTATGACTTTGTTAAATTGATGTTAATATGCAAGCCCCACAAAACAGGCTTAGCAAAAATTCCGGCTGGTCTAATTCTTCTGCCTAAGCTGAAAGGAGTTTAACAAACAAATCTGAGCAAGAATCATTGCAGCACTGTGACTTCCATGTTGCTGGTCCCGAAAGTACTTCTTAGAATTCTAAGGCAGCTTCCAAAAGCAGACAAAAAGAAATAAGAAGCATTTTTGACTGATTAGAGAATAAAGAGCAAACAATGTACTTACATTTCTATATAGTTGGGGGAATCAAGATCCTAAGTAGAATGTACACACACATGGCCACAAATAAAGCCTTACATTTCAATTTGCCAGGAATGTCCTAAGAGCAGCAACACAGAAAGAATGAGAACATTAAGAGGCAATTGAAACATACCTTAGGATCTGAATATTTTAGGTGAAACTGGGAATTGTTAGAGAAAACTTGGATAGAAGTAATTTCTCTTCTGTGTCCTTGAGAGTTTGGAGACCGATGACTATTAAACATCTTTTCCTAGTATGAGTAATGTCCCTAACCAGATAACAAAATCATAGACTGTGTAGACTGTATCTATACAGTCAAATGTGCAAAGTGGTTTTGAATAATGACATTCTAGGGGCGCCTGTGTGGCTCAGTCTGTTAAGCGTCTAACTCTTGATTTTGGTTCAGGTCATGATCTTGGGGCCCTGAAATCGAGCCTCACCTACAGCAGGACCTCTGCTCCAGGATTCTCTCCCTTTTCTCCCACCCCCACTCACTCTCTCTGAAATGAATAAATTAATCTTTAAAAATTTTCTAAATAGCTTCAGTAGAGATTAATTTATCTGGTTTCCAGAATTTCTGCTTTAGCCCCACAGAACCCCTTCTCTACACTAGGAAACCCTCTGCCTCTAGGAAGGGCCAAGTGGGAAGGTTCACCAGCAGGATGGGTCTCCTCACTTTGAATCAGGCCTTTCTGCCCACCAATCTCTGTCCCATGAATGGAGAAGTTGCTTTCTGGATTTTCATGTATGTAGATCTTACCAAGCCCTGATCAGTCACAATATGCCAAAGTTTACCACCTGTGAAATCCCAAAGGCTTAAAGTTTCTTACATGTATTTCAAAAAGTTAATAAACACTTTCTTCCTTTCTTATTGGAAGAACGGGGTGGGGGGGCGCGGCAGGGATTGCTTCCCAGGATACTCCCATTTCTTTTTCAAAATAAATTATTTCCTAAACTAACATTAGCACATGGACAGTATCTTTGTGAGGTTATAGAATTAACAGCAATGAAAGACTCGGCAAAAATATTTCTTAAGCGACCCCCCAAAATGGATCTAAAAGACAGAGTTTATTGCTCTCAAGTGATGGTTACCTTTTTCAAGGTTGATTCTTCATCAATAACAGACTCGACATTGGCCCGGACCGCCGACGGACACCAGCGCCCTGAGCACGCATGCGTGTGCCGGCTCCTACTCCCCAGGGCTTCACAACAAACAAGGCAACGGGGAACAAATGCCTCAAACCACTGAACCGACACCCACTGGCACACTGAAAGAAATTGTTGCGGTTGAATAGCGCTTATTTGGTATTTAATCTCCCTAATACTGGCATTTCTGGAATGAGTCCACAACATAAGGTATCAGGGGGAAATATGCCCTTTCCATAGAACTCAGCATCTCTAAGCCACAGGAGGTGTCGGATGAGCTGTGGAGATTGGCAGGATCAATTCTAAGAAAGCAAAGTAGTGTTTGAATTGCCCACCTACACACTGGTAAGCTCAATGCCTCCATTCCAGCGCTGACAGACTTTGGGAGCGGACAGCAGACAAGAAAGAACGCTGCCCTGATGAAGTAGGAAGAGACTGCAGAACAGGACGGAGGAGGTTAAAAAGCTGTGTTAGTGGCAGAAGCAGCCAGCAGCATTAAAAGCAGGAACAGGGAGGGTGATCCAGGCCTCTGAGAGGGGAGAGGCAGCAAAAAGCCCTGCACTCGAGCCAGGAGCCAGATGAAAAGCAGAGTGACCAAGAGAAACCCAGGCACCGCTGGAACGTGTCAAGCAAGGGTCCCGTGATGGGGAAAAAGACGTGTCATTGAACCAACACGTTTTTGATAAACACCTAACATCTCATCTCTCGGCATGTAGCACTCAAGGTTAAGTTAGTGCCCGGCCGGGTACATTTTGGGAAATTCCCTAAGAGGAAAACAGAAGGCAACTGGCCCAAAAACATTGCAGAGCAGAATGGCTTCTTCTCCTCGGGTCCAGGGGGCTTTATTCTAACTCCAGGAGGTATTGATAAAAGCCAGAGAACTCCCAGGTCCGATGATCAGACCGAATACTCTTGTTTAGGGAGCTAGGAAATCCTGGGATGTAGAACCTTAGCAAATGCGAAAGGCAAAGCCAGAAACCCAAAGCAATCATGCAAAAACCAAAGTAGAAAACTGGGTCTCGTAGGAGTCAGATCATCATCACCCAGAGTAAGTCCATGAAGTTTTAACCTCTGTATGCTGTTTTTAAAGTAATTTTTTAATTTTTAATTTTAATCTTATCTTTTTAATTTTAATTTTAATTTATCCTATTTTAAACTTTTGTAAAAAAACTATACATTTTTCAAAATTATTATTTTTTAAAATTTTATCATTATTTTCTTAATTCAGCCATTTTTCGTGCTTTCATGAGTGTGAGGGTTAGTAGCAGGAGCACGAAACACACGGACATCTGACGGCAAGACTTTGGGTAAATCATCCCCACTTGTTTAACATCAAACTGATGAAGCTTTTATTTTAAACCATTTGTAGAGTTATAACTGCAGAGGTGGAACTCACAGTTTCCTACACATTATAGCCACATAGTAAGACAATAGACTTCAATAAAAAATTACTTTCAAACACATTTCATATTTGGGGGATTTGCTTTATCCCCTAATGTTCTGGGCTAGAGAGACCATCCAGCACACGTTCCTTTGCAAAACTTAATTTTCTTTTGAACCCTGCATTGACCTTAAGTTTAACATCATTCCAAATCCAGTCTACTTGCCCACACAAGATACTGCAGCTAAGCAAAACTGTTCCGGAAGCCTCATAAATTGTATGAGCTGCTCATTTTAGGCCTGAGGGAGTACATTGAAGAGAGCTAGTGTGTCATATTGTTTTAGTCTGTTTGCCACAGAAATTCAGGATTCGTTCTAGATTGATTGAACTAGTTCTGGTGGTGACTGTGTGTGTGTGTGTATGTACATTTTATAAAAAATATATATGGAATCTATATTCCATTATCGTAGTGACCTTTACCAAGTTGTCCTTTTTTTTTAGTTCTTGCTGCCATGCTTTATTCAATACACTTAAAGTGGGTTTGGTGTTGTAGGGGGGTGTAGGGGAGAATACTGATTAGCTGCTCCCAAAGTACCAAATGCTTCCCTGGGGACCATGAATTTTATAATTCATTCTATTCTACCGCTCTTCACCAAATGTCTGCTATGTGCTAGGTCCTCAGGACTCCTTATTGAAGAGACAAGCCCTCTTCTTGTGAAGTTATTATTCATGTGACACCATTGAAACTTTACATCAGTCAGATAAATTCCTGACATCACCTAATGTTGATTCAGAAACTTAATGACCTTGGTCCAGTTCATTAACACCTCAGTTTTATCATGTGTACAATTGGGCTGGCTATGAGGAATATGTGAGAGTGAAGAACTCATATAAAAGGGGCACCACTGGGAGGTGTCCCCATTCCTTCTCCTCAACAGTATATCCCGTGGGATTTGGAGCTGATTGCATAGATATGTGTCGTGGTCCTCACCTTTGTCATAGTTGCAGCCACCAAGGGACAGTAGGAAACATGTCCTATGGGTGCTAAGGAGAGAAACCGGGCCACGTTCACGGATAGAGAGTTAAAACAAAATTCATTTTTGTGCTGGTACTTAGAAGAGAAATGAAGAAACATACAGATTAAACAGTATTTAAAGAAATGGTAATCGGAGCAAAAGTAAAAAGAATGATACTCAGTTAGTCAATAAATATATGGCGAGGACCAGCCTCGGAGGATAAAAATAGGACCTACCTGCGGGGTGGTGCAGGGATTCAAGGACAGTGTTGACACACAGCGCACACTGGAACTATTTACAGTGATTATTTGGGGGAGGAGGTGTTTTTAGAGTAGTCGGGAGAGAAAAAGTGGGACTGTTTATCACCTCAGATACCTCCAAGTATTTGACTTTCTTTGCCAATCTCTCCCTCATCCAGAGGGACCAAAAGTTTATAATTGTACTTTCTGTTCACTTTTCAACCACACAGACCAATTGAAATGAAAAGTCATAACATGTAATCTGAATGTGCCACATCCAAAAATTCTCAAAGGACCCATTTGGGAGGAGTAAGAGAAATGTTAGATCTTACCAAAATATGCCTTATCCCACTGAAAATAAAACAGAAATGTTATATCGGTTTTTAAATGAGAAAATGTCAGTTACAAATAGAAGTTTATTAGAATAAATGATTACCAACCTTACATTTTTCTTCTGATTCTTATATCCATATTTATGTAAAGCTCAAGAGTGGTAGATAAGGATGGACATCCATGAATATAAAATCCAAAGCCATCATTATCCAACATTATAATGTGGTGTATGAAGATGATAAAGTCATTTACATGTTTAAATACATTAACAAGATATTTTAAAGCTTACGAATCTTCCACTTTAAATTTTTTTCTATTTGAATACTGTCATAGGTATGTTTGCCTGTGGCCACTGATTATATTTTTAATGGTCCTTGTGGGCTGTCTGTCAGCATCTGGGGATCGTTCTCCAACCTTAGTACAGAAAAGAGTAAGATATCCCCCAATGGCAACATAACATGTTCAGCTACCTTGAGGCAAGAAAATAGCAAAACCGGATGAAGACAAGAAATTAAAACTGGATGTAGATTTAAAAAAAAAAAGAATATCTGAAAACAGACTCGCCTCATTTCCACCCTATGCAAGTTGCAGCATGAAGAGATTCACTGGGTAAAATACAGGATTTTCATGCAAGATTTAAGGCATATTTGTACTGAACATTTAAGCATTGCTTATTTGAAAACCACACCTAACTGGGTGTCCTGTCTTTTTATTTGTTAAATCTGGCAACTGTGCCCATGAAGTCCTCCATGTACATATAACGGGGACTTCCTTCCCTCTTTGAAGATAAATCGTAGGCGGTTGGTTCGTGAGGGAGCAGCCCTATGAAATTTGCCAGGTCCCCACCTACCTGACACATCAGGAAGTCTGGGGAAAGGGCTTCATTGGCTTTTCCGGTTCTGGAGGCCTTGCAGAGGGGCCTGCAAAGTGGCGGTTAACCAACACCCAGACAACAAAACTTAATGAGCCAACTTAGTACCAACTACAAACAAAACTGACCATAGAGCAGCCATGAAACATATCATTCACTCCTGGCCAAGGCTCCTGGACTGTTCTGTAACTTGTCTTCCTTTATGGCAAGGAGCAAATACATTTAAGAGCTAAAAGAAACCCAGTGGCATTCTTAAAAAAATTAATCTGCTTCTTCTCTCTGCATTTTCTTTAACCATTTATGTGGAAATTCATATACATGTCATAAGTACATGCTGTGCTTTCTTGGCCTCATAATATGGGAATTCATGACATCAGGTGATTAGACTAGGCACTAGACTATTTATTAAAACGTAAATAAGAGCACAGTTTCAAAATTTCTATCAGGGGTTAGATTTTAAATCAGCATCTCTTTTAAAAAATAAAATGATTTTTAACCAAATTGCCCATATGCAGTAGTATTAAGTAGGGAAATGAATGTAAAGATCTAGTTGACTCTTGTGTATAATAGTTTAAAAAAAAAAAAAAAAAAAAGCAAGTTAGGCTCTGGGGTCCAAAAGACCTGAAGCCATGACTTGTTACCTGTGGGAAACTAGACAATTACTTAAACTCTCAGAACCTCAGTTTCTGTGTCTATACAATGAAGTTAAATGATGACAATCACAGGCCAGTGGTAGAACTAGACATCACCCTAAGTCTCCCAGCTCCCAGCAAATCTTCCAGTACGACAGAAACGAATGACCTAAGAGTGAACATTCCCAGCACAGCACACCAATCTGAGACCATACACCTCAATACTGAGCCATGCCTCACCGGGCGCTGGTGCATGGGATACCAATGTGGTTTTCAAAATGCGTTTTCTTCTGTTTTAGATTTCCAGTGCTTCTAAGGACTGACTGTATTCTGCACTTTTCTACAATATTTTATAAACAGATGACCTATCTAGGCATGTGTAATATTTTACAGCTTCCTTAGAAGCAGCTGTTGCTTATTAGAGATTATTTCTATAGTAGATAGGGTTTGTGTCTGACTTCTGATTATAAATAAGAGGGAAAACTTTGTTGGGGCACGTGGGTGGCTCCGTTGGTTAAGCGACTGCCTTCGGCTCAGGTCATGATCCCAGAGACCCGGGATCGAGCCCCACATTGGGCTCCCTGCTCGGCGGGAGGTCTGCTTCTCCCTCTCTCACTCCCCCTGCTTGTGTTCCCTCTCTGGCTGTGTTTCTCTCTGTCAAATAAATAAAATCTTAAAAAAAAAAAAAAGAGTATCCTCAGACTCTTCTTGAAAACTACTCCCCTGGGGCACCTGAGTGGCTCAGTTATTAAGTCTCTGCCTTCGGCTCAGGTTATGATCCCAGGGTTCTGGGATGGAGCCCCATATCAGTCTCCATGCTCAGGTGGGAGTCTGCTTCTCTCTATGCCCCTCCTCCCTGGTTGTGCTCACTCACTCTCTCTCTCTGTCTGAAGTAAATGAATAAAACCTTAAAAAAAAAAAAGAAAAAAGAAGAGTACTCCTTTGTCTACTACAAGAGGATAGCATAATGCAATATCTGACCAAAGATTTAAATTTTGCTCTCATCAAAGAACACATTTAAAAGGAATTCAACATAGAACAATGAAGAGATAAAGCACATATGCTTTATTGTCATTGTTTTAAACTAAATAAAAAAGGTTGGTACATCTGAGTCAAGAACAAGGTAGTCAGAGGGGCCTGGGTGGCTCAGTCAGTTAGCGTCTGCCTTCAGCTTAGATCATGATCCCAGATCCCTGGGATAAAGCCCTGAGTTGGGCTCCTTGCTCAGCAGGGAGCCTGCTTCTCCCTCTCTCTCTGCCTCTCCCCTCTGCTTGTTCTCTCTCTTAGATAAATAGAAAACTTGAAGAAAAAAAAAGCAGTTAGTGCAACATACCAAAAACCTTGCTATCATATTTCGAAATGTTTTATAATAATGTTTCTCTAGGGGCACCTGGGTGGCTCAGTTGGTTAAGCAACTTGCCTTTGGCTCAGGTCATGATCCCGGAGACTCAGGATCGAGCCCCACATCGGGCTCCCTGCTCGGCGGGAAGCCTGCTTCTCCCTCTCTCACTCCCCCTGCTTGTGTTCCCTCTCTGGTTGTGTTTCTCTCTGTCAAATAAATAAATAAAATCTTTTTTAAAAAATAATGTTTCTCTAGTACATTCAAAATATACTGTACCAATATGCTACACAAATATAGAACATTTATTCAATAGCAAGCCCAATAGGAATAGTTTGAAAAAGAACATTTAAATATTTAAAAATATAGACAAATATGGACAAAAGTATTAACTTATGAACTCGAAATCCAAGATTCTTAACTCATGGTAATGTAGCAAACCGAAGACAAGAGAATGGAAACCAGTCCTATAAATGTGCTCCAGTATTCCCAGGAACTGGACACACATTCCTACAGGAGATGTCAAATCAGCGATATCATATTCATACAACCCTCCTGCTCTCTGCTGAAGAAATGCTAGCAGCAAGCAAGTACACTTGAGATTCCGTCATTAAAGCAGGGATAACTGATGGTTCTATCTTCTAAGAAAATGCAATTTTAATTTCAGAATGTCTTGCCTCCACAGAACTTGCAGCCTGGCTGGGAAGGTAGACAAGAGCTAGGAAAGAATGCTATGGGAGAACTCAGTGTGAGCACTTTACCTGCTCTGGGGGGAGTGAGACGGGGTGGGAGGGAGATGTGCATGCAGGGGGATCTGGTGCTTAGAAAATGCTCTGCAGGTTCTGTCTCCAAACCACACAACTTAAACAAGTTGAGTGTAACTGCAGAAATATCCAAGCTTCTGTGAAGGGCGAAACTCCGTGCTAAGGCCAGTGAGTGATATGGATATAAACTGTATACATAAATTGAACTATAAATTAAATGTAATGAAAAATAGGCAATGGTCGGGGCACCTGGGTGGCTCATTTGGTTAAGCCACTGCCTTCAGCTCAGGTCATGATCCCAGAGTCCCAGGATCAAGTTCCACATTGGGCTCCCAGTTCTACGGGGAGTCTGCTTCTCCCTCTGACCTTCTCCTCTCTCATGCTCTGTCACTCTCTCTATCTCTCAAATAAATAAATAAAATCTTTAAAAAAAAAAAAAAGAACAGGCAATTGTCAAGTTTCTTAAAGAGTCACAAATAAAATAAGATGGGAGTGAGGAATAGTGATCACAGATTAGAGTTCCAGAGAAGAGGGAGCAATGTAGAGAAGGAGAGCTCCATAAATCTGCATATGGGTCTCCTTGAATCTGTGGTTGATTATTGATTCAAAGTAGGGCAAGGTTCTAGGAGGCCAGGCAAAGAATAACTACTAGGAAAAGCAAAACTCCTGGGGCTCGCGTGGGACTAGACGGCATTTGAGTTCTGCCTTGTTGAATACCAGGAACGTTCAGCAAAGATCCCAGAAGGCCCTGCCTTGGAAGTAGGGATAACTGGCCTTAGAGGATGTCTAAAACTTAAAAGATTGGCCATACCAACTTTCCTTGAGGATGTGGAGTAATTGATTCTCATGCATTGCTCATGGGAGGGTGAGATGTTTCAAGCACTCAAGAAAAAGTTTGGCTTTTGACCTAGCAATTCCACTGGTAGGTATTTACCCAAGAGTAATGAAAATAGGACCACACAAAGAGCTGTACAAAAATGTTTATGAGAACTTTTATTTATAATATCCCAAATCTGGAAATAACCCAAATGTCAATCAATGGATGATTGGATAAAAATTTGTGACTTAGTTGTACAATGAAACCTCCTCAGGATTTAAAAAGAATGAATTACTGATACACTAACAAAATGGCTAATGCTATGTAAGCATTCATGGTCATATCCATTTAAACTGAGTGTATTTTATTGCATGGATATTATACCTCAACAGAAGTTTCTTCAATTGAGGTAAAATTCACATAATTAATTTTATATTAACTATTTTATTTTCCCTTTGAAAATACTTTTATTTTTTATTAAGTTTTTCCATTTTAATTCCAGTATAGTTATTATACAATGCTATATTAGTTTCAGATGTACAATATACTGAGTCAATAATTCTATACATCATTACTCAGTGCTCATCATGATAAGTGTACTCTTAATCCCCTTCACCTATTTCACCAGTCTCCCCACCCTCCTCCTCCCATCTGATATGCTTTATATTATATATGAACTATTTAAAGTATAAAATGCAGTGGCTTCCAGCACATTCACAATGTTAGGCAACCACAGCCTTTATCTAGTTCCAAAACATTTTCATCATCCCAGAAGAAATCCTCATGCCCATTAAATAGTTACTCCCCACTGCTCCCTCATCTTGGCCACTGACAACCACCAATCTCCTTTCTGTCTCTACGGATTTATCTATTTTGGATATTTCATATCCGTGAAATCATACAATATGTGACCTTTTATATTTGGCTTCTTTCCCTTAGCATATGTTCTCAAGGTTCATTCATGAATGTATCATATTTCATTCCTTTTTATAGCTGATTAATATTCCATTGTAGGTATATACCACAATTTGTTTATCCATTCATCTGCTGATGGACATTTTGGTTGCTTCCACCTGTGGGCTATTGTAAATAATGCTACTATGAACATGCATATGTATGTGTGTGAACACATGTTTTCAGTTATTTGGGGTTTATACCTTAGATGTGAAATTTCTGCCTTATGAGGTAATTCCGTGTTTATCTTTTTGAGGAAATGACAAGATGTTAATGTGTGAGGGTTCTAATCCTTCCATATCCTCTTTAACACTTCTTTTCTTTTATTATAACCATCCTGGTAGGTGTGAAATGGTATGTCATTATGGTTTTTATTTGCCGTCCTCTAATGACTAATTGTGTCAAGTGTCTTTTCATATACTTTTTTTCATATCTACATCTGCTTCAAAGAAATGTCTATTCAAGTTCTTTGCCCATTTTTTAATTGGATTGTTCATCTTGTTGTTATTGAGTTGAAAGCATTCTTAATATTGTCTGGGTACTAGATCCTTACTGGTTAGTATATGATTTGCAAATATTTTCTCCCATTCTATAAGTTATCTTTTTACTTTTTTACAGAGTTGTTTGATGCACAAAGGTTTTTAATTTTGATAAAATTCAAATTTATCTATTTTGTTCTTGTTGCTCATGCTGTCTATTGGTGTCATAGTTACAAAGTCATTACCAAATCCAAGGTCATAAAGATTTAACTTTATGCTTTCTTGCGAGAGTTTGACAATTTTCACTCTTATACATAGGCTATTGATTCATTTGGAGTTAACTTTTGTATATGTGTGAAGTGAGGGTCCAACTTGACCTTTTTCATGTAGATATCCAGTTGTACCAGAACCATTTGTTGAAAAGACTACTCTTTCGCCATTAAATGATCTTGTCAAAAAATCAATTGCCCATAACTGTATGGGTTTATTTACAGCTTTTCATTTCTATTCCATTAATCTATATGTCCATCCTTATGCCAGCCAGTACCACACTGTTTTGATTACTGTGGCTTTGTCAGAAAATTTGAAATTAGGAAGTGTGAGTTCTCTAACTTTGTTCTGCTTTTCCAATACTGTCTTGGCTATTCAGGGCCCCTTGAAAGTCCATATGAATTTGAGGATCATCTTTTACATTTCTGCAAAAATGCTGTTGGAAGTTCAATAAGGATTTCATTGACTGTGTCGATTTCTTTGGGTAGTATGTCATCTTAACAATATCAGGTCTTCCAATCCAGGAAAATGGGTGTTTTCCCATGTATTTAGGCCTTCTTTAAATTTTTTCAGCAGTGTTTCATAGTGTTCAGTGTACAGGTCTTTCACCTCCTTGCTTAAATTTATTTCTAGTATTTCAGTCTTTAAGTATTTTGAAAATGCAATTATTTTCTTAATTTTCTTTCTGAATAGTACATCACTGGTATGTAAGAAACACAACTGATTTTTCTGTATTAATCCCATCCCCCTGCAGCGTTGCTGAATTCATTTATTGACTTTGATGGTTTGTTGTTGTTGTTGTTGCTATTTTGTTTTGTTTTGTTTTTGGACCCTTTGGGATTATCTTTATATAGTAATATGTCCTCTGTGAATAGAGATAGTTTTATTTCTTCCTTTCCAATTTGGATGCCTTTAATTCATTTGTTTCACCTGACTGCTCTGGCTAGAGCTTCTAGTATAATTACAGATACTAGTGGTGAAAGAGGGCACCACTGTGTAGTTCCTCATTTTAGGAAGGAAGCTTATAGTCCTTCACCATTGAGCAAATGTTAGCTGTGAACTGATGTTAGCTGTAGGTTTTTCATAAATGCCCTTTATCACATTGAGGAAGCTCTTTCAATTCTTATTTTTCTGAGTATTTTTATCATGAGAGAGTGTTGGATTTTGTCAAACATCTTTTCTGTGTCAATTGAGATGACGTACTTCTTCTTTCATTCTATTAATGTGATGCATTACATTGATTGATTTTCTCATGTTGACCCACTCTTGCATTCTTGACATAAATCCCACTTGGTCATGGTGTATAATCCTTTTAATGTGTTATTGGATTCAGTTTACTAGTGTGTTGGTGATTTTTACACCTTTATTTATAAGGGTTATCACCTGTAGCTTTCTTGTGGAGTCTATCTGATTTTGGTTTCAGAGTAAGGTGTACTGACCTCACAGAATGAATTTGGAAATCTTACCTCCTCTTCGGTTTTTTAGAAGAGTTTGAGTAGAAATAGTACAATTCCTCTTTCATTGTTTGGTAGAATTTATCAGCAAAGTCATCTGGCCCTAGACTTTTCTTTGTTGGGAGATTTGATTATTGAATCAATCTCTTCTTGCAGATCTGTTCAGATTTTATTTTTTTCTGAGTCGGTTTTGGGTATTTCTAGGAATTTGCCCATCTCATCCAGGCTATCTTATTTGTTGGCCTACAATTTTTCATAGTATTTTCCTTTAATCCATTTTATTTTCTGTAAGATTGGTGGTAGCAACATACTTTCCTTTCTGATTTTAGTTATTTGCATCTTTTTTCTCAGTAAATCTAGCTAATGTTTTGCCAATTTAGTTGTTCTTTCCAAAGAACCAGCTTTTGGTTCACTGATTCCCTCTATTGTTTTTCTGGTCTCTAACGCATATATTTTGTAATGCTATGAAGGATATCGATGACAGAGAAATCAGTTTTAATTAAGGACTCTTGTGAGCATTTCTTTGAAGGGTTACAATAGAATTTGGCATTAAATTCCTAAAAAGCAGATGTATTTCACAGCTCTCTCCCAAATTCTGAAGAAGGCCTGGAAACAATTTTCCCCTTTTGAAGAATTGCTGGTTTAGGGAAGGTGATGCATTTGGCAAAACTTATGTGTTTATTTGACATCTTATTTAGTGGCTTTTTGGGTAATGGTTAGCTTCTAACATGCTAATACTAAGGAGAAAAAAAACATACAAGCAGTTTATCTTACTGTTCACTGCTTTTTCCCACTTCCTGATACGCAAAAGCATGAACATGATTGCTATTTTGAAATCTGAAATGATATAGAGGTCTATCTTATTTATTAAAGCTCTACATACTTAGATCCTGAAGAATGTGTTTTGAAAAATGAATGCGATCCAGAAAACAAAGACAAAACCAAAAACTTAAGGGTAAATCCTTCCCCTGTTTCAAGATCAATAAAGTGAGGGTGGGAAAAACAATTCATGTACTAAGTATCTTGCAAACTTCTCTTAGAATCTGTAGTTTGAAACACTTTCTTTTTGGTCATTCCCAAATATGCCACTTCCTTTATCGTATACAATAAAGTAAAGAAGAGTATAGAGCAAGAAGAAAAAAAACAATTTCTTTAAGAAAGGTTTACACTCAGTGCCTGGGGGGCTCAGTCAGTTAAGTGCCTGCCTTCAGCTCGGGTCATAATCTGGAGTCCCTGGATAGAGCCCTGCATTAGGCTCTCTGCTCAGCCGAGAGCCTGCTTCTCCCTCTCCCTCTTCCTCCCCTCTCGTGCTCTCTCTCTCACTTTCTCTCTCAAAGAAAGGAAAGGTTTACACCATGTTTCATCATTGTATTTCTCATTGAATTTACTCTCCCCCACACAAGAAGCCATTAATCACCTTAGAGATGTTCACCAACTTTATTAGTATAAAAATTCAGATCCGCTCTATAAAACCCTATAGGCTTTTGCTTGAAGCTAATCATCAACAGCTATGCTTCCTTTTGAGTTCACACTCAGCTTTGAGATTCGCACACACTCCCCCTGCCCCGCTCTCCATTTTCTGCTTCTCAGTACTCTTCTATTGTAAAAACAAAACTATTTGAAAATGGGAGTCTTTGGTGTAATCTTTTGCAAACTATTCTCATTTGCCCTCAAAAAAAAAAAAAAGTATAAAAGGAGAAAGCTCACGTACCTTACAGGACTGCACGTCACCGTCGACCGACTCCAGCCGGTAAAGCTTAGTCACATGTGGTAAATACCGCCCGGTAGGCCATTTAGTGGACTCTTACTAATATTTCAAATGTGTGGCGTTAACATCACTCTCTTGTGCTCAGAAAGCAATCCAAGATGGAAATTGCGCATCAAAGAATATACCTGTATTTAGGTCGGTGCAGCTTTCTGTCTGACCGGCACTCAACTATCAGCCAGGCCGCGTCAGGTTGGGTGGCCCAGCAGATTTTGTTGTTGCTATGGACACTTTATATAATCTATTAAAAAAAAACTGCTGGCAGTTCAAGTGTGAAGAGGTTTCTGTTAAGATCCTTACAACACTCTCTCCACAGTAACGTGGAGCTGTAACATCAGTATTTTCCCCGAGGTTTTTAAACAAAACCTAATCTTGGCAGATTGCAATCATTGTATGAGCGATCAAAGCTACTCAAACATCTACAAAGTATTATTCACCGGAAGTCCTGTATTGCTTCTTTTACCCACTCAAAGTACGCACTTTCACAGTTTCCTCAGACCACAGAGAACAAGAGTCTGTGGAATGGAAGATACCAATTAAGACACAATTAGAAGTTTCAGGTAAAGAATTTCCTGAGCAAATATTTCAGTCTGTTCTTCATCTGCTCTATGCCAGTCAAATACTTGATAGCACCCTTTTCTCTCACAGTGTCTGAAGTTAATAATAGGGTCCAGGTTTGAGAGCTGGTGGTGTCTGATCCCCACATACTAACTGCCAAGCAAGCAGTTGTCGTTGCCAGAAGGCGGGGCAGGCTTTCCAACGTTTCCACTCGGGCAGTTGTGACGCCACAGGTAGGGCCACAGACTGGCAGGAGGGACTCACCCAGACAGATGCCATTCTTCCTCATTCCAAGGTGCCTTGGTACATGCCTCACGAACGCCACACAGGGTTCCAGGCTAGTGATTCTATGTCTTGAAGGGAATATAAAGACACAAGGGCCTGAGGGGACTGTCAGCTGGCTTGTTGCTATAGCGTCTTGTCTAAAGTCAAGGCCTCTGACTTGAGGGTATAAGAGGTACTTGGGGGCCAGGATCTGGGGCAAAATGCCCCTGACAACCAAGAAGCAAGCACTGGTGGCCCCAGGAATCCCAGGCCATATCACTAAGTTCCGGTCTTCAGCCTCATCCTTTTTCTTTTTTCAAGATTTTATTTATTTGACAGAGAGAAACACAGCCAGAGAGGGAACACAAGCAGGGGGAGTGAGAGAGGGAGAAGCAGGCTTCCTGCTGAGCAGGGAGCCCAATGTGGGGCTCGATCCTGGGACTC
This sequence comes from Spilogale gracilis, assembly GCA_004023965.1. Classification (NCBI taxonomy): domain Eukaryota; kingdom Metazoa; phylum Chordata; class Mammalia; order Carnivora; family Mephitidae; genus Spilogale; species Spilogale gracilis. Next base: position 28,728 of record PITA01022980.1, read on the forward strand.
CGGGATCATGACCTGAGCCGAAGGCAGTCGCTTAACCAACTGAGCCACCCAGGCGCCCCAGGCCTCATCCTTCTTGAACTGCTTCTACCAGCTTCAATTCCTTACCCATCTTGTAATATCTATTTAAAAGCCACAATACCAGAGAGCTGTGGCCAAATGCAGCCTGGAGTGGGATAATTATTGGGGCTCTAGTTGTAAAATGTTTTTAAGTTTTTGCCGACATTTAAAAACAAAGAGAATTTGAGCTTCTCTTAGAAATGAGAAAATGTGGAGAAGGGTCAAGATGGCGGAAGGCCAGGTGACCGCATTTCAGGGAGTTCCCTGAAGAGAGCTGAATTCCAACAAAAAAACCACTACAAGACCACCGTGAACACCCATGAAACCAGCCTGAAATGTGATATTTCCCACTTCTGGACCGCCACGAGAGACAAAGAACATCGGCAAAAAGAG
>PITA01022981.1:0-26428 GCA_004023965.1 Spilogale gracilis
GGAAGCCCGATGTGGGGCTCGATCCCGGGTCTCCGGGATCATGACCTGAGCCGAAGGCAGTGGCTTAACCAACTGAGCCACCCAGGCGCCGCCTTACTTAACTTCTTGATCAGTTTTATTTTTCCCTTCAAATCTGTATTAAGGTTTTCCAGAGAAACAACCAACAGCATATCTATATTTTGATCAGTAGTTATTATGAGGAATTGGCTCACATCGTTATGGAGACCAAAGAGTCCTGAGATCTGCAGTTGACAGGCTGGAGACAGGAGAGTCAATCTGTAGTTAGTCCAAATCTGAAGGTGAGAGAACCAGGAGAGCGAAAGCTCTAAGTTCTTGTCTATAAGATAGAGACTTGAGACCCAAGAAGAGCTGATGTTTCAATTCAAGTCCAAATATGAAAAAAACGTGTTGTCTCTGCTTGAAGATAGGCAGTAGGAGTTCCTGTTTACCTGTAGAAAGGTTAGCCTTTTTGTTTTATTCAGGCTTTTTTTTTTTTTTTTTTTTTTTTTTTTTTTTTTTTTTTTTTTTTGTAAGTAGGCTCTATGCCCAGTGTGGAACCAGTGTGGGGGCCATTGTGGGTTCCAACTTGGGGCCTGAATCCACAACCTTGATATGAAGAAACCAAGATGCTCAACCTGCTGGACCACTCAGGTTCCCCTTGTTTTATTCTGGCTTTTAAGTGATTTAATAGGGCCTACTCTGATTAGGGAGAACAATATGCTTTACTTTGTCTACTGATTCTAATATTAATCTCATTCAGAAACACCCTCACGGACACACCCTGAACTTTTGCCCAAATTTCTGGGCAACCCATGGCTCAGTGGAGTTGAGCCATAAAGTTAACCATTATACTGTTGCTTCTCACCCCACCCCCTAACCTGCCATTTCAGGGCTACATTCAAACACTTCAGTACATTAAAAATAGTATATGTAAGGTATTGTTTCTAATAAAACAAAGTAATAAAATTAGCATTGTTGACCTACAACCTAAAGTAAAAAATACAACATTAGTGTGGAGAAAAAGGGGCAAAAGAAATCTTGGTAAAATTAAATCTCCTTACAACTTGCAGCCCATTGACAAATACTTGAGGCAGGTAGAGTGACATTCCTCAAGAAACTTATAGCTGCCTTAATGTTAATACTTTATTAGAGACAAAAAACAACTTTAGCCTGTCATTTGCCCGACCTTCAGGATCCTGTAAGTGTTCTTTAACCTATGAAAATCCTTTGGAAAGTTCCTTTATTTCTACTCCTCTCCCCCAAAATATATGTTAGTAGTCATTCTTCAGGCATATGGCACAGTGATATAAGTCTGAAGGGTCTCATGACTTATGTTTTACTAGACAGTGGTAAATAACCTTATCTTAATAGCAGCTAGCCCCTCAAAGTCCTGGAAGTCTTGCTTCCAAATTCCTTAGATTTTCAAGCCATCCCTAACTCCAGTAACTAAGAAGTATATAATCAGTCAGTCATCATTATCCCAGTGCATGTCTTCCTGCAGACAGGTCCTGTCCTCCCCATGTTTTAATAAGACCATCTTAAAAAAAAAAAAAAAGGATTTATTTATTTGACAGAGAGAGACAGAGCATGTGTGCACAAGCAGAGGGAGTGGTAAGGAGAGGGAGAGGTAGGCTTCCCACTGAGCAGGGAGCCTGATGTGGGGCTTGATCCCAACACCCTGAGATCATGACCTGAGCCAAAGGCAGATACTTAACCAATTGAACCATCAGGGTGCCCCATAAAACCACCTTTTTGCATTGAAAACATCTCAAGAACTCTGTCTTGCTTGTTTGCTCCCAGACCCCAAGATCACATCAAGTGATACTACTGAATTTAATAAGGGTTTTTTTTTAATATTAAACTATTATAGTAGATTTCTATTTTTTTACCATAAACTTTTCAGATTCCAAGTAATGTTGATTGAAATTTGCATCACTTTTTTCAGTAGTGCTCAGTACCCCTGTAGTACCAATCATGTTATTGAGGAATTAACATAGTATAAAATAAAAGTGATTATTCTACTGTGAACTCTAGACTTTGTAACATCTCCATTTGCACGTCTAAGAGATATGTCAAAACAGTACATCTAAAACCAATGTATTACAGATTTAGTGCAATCCCTATCAAGATTCTGGCTACCTTTTTTTTTTTTTTAGTAGAATTGACAAGCCGATCCTAAAATTCATATGGAATAAGGTGCCCAGAATAGCCAAAGCAATTTTGAAAAAGAAAAACTCTTATTTCCCTATTTCATAATTCCTACAAATGAAATCAGAAATGAAAGGTAGGACAGAAGTACAAAGGGTCATAGTAGACTACTATGAACAATTGTATATCACGAAATTAGGGGCGCCTGGGTGGCTCAGTTGGTTAAGCGACTGCCTTCGGCTCAGGTCATGATCCTGGAGACCCGGGATCGAGCCCTACATTGGGCTCCCTGCTCGGCGGGAAGCCTGCTTCTCCCTCTCTCACTCGCCCTACTTGTGTTCCTCTCTCGCTGTGTTTCTCTCTGTCAAATAAATAGTCTTTAAAAAAAAAAAAAGAAATTGAACAACCTAGATAAAATGGATAAAGACTGAATCATGAAGTAGAAAACCTGAACAGACTGATTATTAGTAAGGAGATTGAATAGGTAATCAAAAACCTCCAAACAAAAGTCCATGACCAGATAGCTTCAGTGTTAAATTCTACCAGGTTTGCAGAGAAGAGTTAATATCAATTATTCTCAAACTCTTCAAACAACAGATGTGGAGGGAATACTTCCAAACTTATTTTATAAGACAAACATTACCTTGATACTAAATCCAGGCAAGGATGCTACAGGAAAAAAAAATTAAAGGCCAATATTCCTGACTAACACAGATGTAGAAATTCAATAAAATATTAGAGAGCCACATTTAGCATTGCACTAAAGGATCATACACTGGGGAGTCTGGGTGGCACAGTTCATTAAGCATCCAGCTCTTGGTTTCAGCTGAGGTCATGATCTCAGAATTGTGAGATTGAACCCTGTGTTGGGCTCCACACTCAGCATGGAATTCACTTGAGATTTTTCTCTCCCGCTCCCTTTGCCCCTCCCACTTGTGCTTTCTCACTCTCTCATAAATAAATAAGTTTCTGAAGAGAAAAAGATCAGGGCACCTGGGTGGCTCAGTTGGTTAAATGGTCAACTCTTGATTTCCACTCAGGTCATGATCTCAGGATCATGGGATCAAGCCCCACATTGGGCTCCTTGCTTGGTGGGAAGTCTGCTTAAGATTTTTTTCCTCCTTCTCCCTCTGTGCCTCACCTCACTCATGTTCATGCATGTGTGCTCTCTCTCTCAAATGAATAAAATCTTAAAAAAAAAATCATACACCATGGTCAAATGGGATTTATTAATGAGAGGATGTTTCAACATCTGCAAATCAACCAGTGTGATAGACCAAACTGAAGGATAAAAATTATATGAGCATCTTAGTATATGCTGAAAAAGTATTTGACAAAATTCAGCATTAGTTCATGATAAAAGATCTCAACAAAGTGGATATAGAGGGAATGTACATCAGTGTAATAAAGGCCTTATATGACAAGCCAAGAGCCAACAACTGTCTCAGTGGTGAAAAGGTGAAAGTTTTCTAAGATCAAGAGCAATAGAAGGATGTCTACTTTTGCCACTTTATTCAACATAGTTTTGGACATCCTAGCCAGAGCAATTAGACAAGAAAAAGAAATAAAAAGCATGTAAATAAGAGAGGAAGAAATAAAATTGTCATATTTACAGATACCATGCTATTTTATATAGAGAACCCTAAAGAGTAGATCAAGAAACTGTTAGAACCAATCAATAAATTCAGTAAAGTTACAGGATGCAAAAATGATATACAAAAATCTTTTGCATTTCTATACACTAATAATGAAGTCTCAGAGATGTTAAGAAAGCAATCCTTTTTACATGTGCGTCAAAAATGATAAAATACCTAGGAATAATTTTAACCCAGGAGGGGAAAGACCTTTATATGTGGTTTCAGCTCAGATCATGACCTTATTAATATGATAAGGTATTACTGAAAGAAAATGAAGGGGTGCCTGGATGGGTCAGTCAGTTAAATGTCTGCCTTCAACTCAGGTCATGATCCCAAGGTCCTGGGATCAAGTTCTGCATCAGGGTCCTTGTTCTGTAGGGAGCCTGCTTCTTCCTCTCCTTCTGCCTGCCATTCCCCCTGCTTGTGCTCTCTGTCTGTGTCAAATAAATATCTAAATTTTTTTCTTGAAAAAGAAAGAAATTGAAGAAGACACAAACCATGGAAAGATATTTCATCCTCATGAGTTAGAAGAATCAATATTGTTAAAATGCCCATACTCTCCAAAGCAATCTACAGGTTAAGTGCAGTCTCTATCAATATTCCAGTGGCATTTTTCACTGAAATAAACAATCCTAAAATTTGTATGAAACCACAATGGATCCTGAGTAGCCAAAGCAATCTTGAGATCAAGAAGAACAAAGCTGGAGGCATCACACTCCTTGGATTTCAAGTTGTATTTCAGAAGCTGTAGTCATCAAAACAGTATAGTACTAGCATAAGAAAGAGCCATATAGATCAGTGGAACAGAATGGAATATAGAAATAAACCCATGAACATTTTTGATCAGTTAATCTCCTGTGAAAGAAATAAGAATATACAAAGAGAAAATGACAGTCTCTGTTGGTATTGAGAAAACTTGGACCACTCCATTACACCATATACAAAAATTAACCTAAAATGGATTAAAAAATAATGAAATGTAAGGACTTGAACATAAGACCTGAAACCATAAAACTCCTAGAAGGAAGCATAGGCAATAAGCTCAATGGCATTAGTTTTTTGCCAGCAAAAACATAGGCAACAAAAGCAAAAAATAAATAAGGAGGACTATATAAGATTTTAAACCTTCTGCACAGCAAAGAAGACATCAACAAAATGAAAGGGTAACCTTCCAAATGGGAAAAATATTTTCACATCATATATCTGAAAAGGAGTTAATATCCAAAATATGTAAAGAACACATAGAACTCAATATCAAAAACATACAATCTGATTAACAAGTGGTCATAATATCTGAATAGATTTTTTTCAATGAAGATATACAGATGGCCAAAAGGTACATGAAAAGATGTCCCAAATCACTGATCATCAGAGAAATACAAATCAAAACTACAATGAGGTACCACCTCACACTTGGAATGGGTATTATCAAAATGATTTTTAAAAAAACCAATTAGCTTTGTTGAGGTTGTGGAGAAAAGGGAACCCTGGGCACCATTGGTAGGAGTGTAAATTGGCACCACTATGGAAGACAGTATGGAGGTTCCTCATAAAATTAAAACCAGAATTACCATATATTCAAGCAATTCCACTTCTGAGTATTTATCCAAAGAAAATGAAAACAGTAACTTGAAAAGATATATGGACTTCCATTTATTGCAGCAAGGGAAATGCCTGTTAACTGATAAATTCATGAATGAAAGTTGTATATCCGTACAATGAATATTATTCATCTTCAAATGGAATGAAGTACTGGTATACTCTACAACATGGATGAATCTGAAAATATACTGAATAATGGAGCCAGCAAAAATGCCACATATATGATTATATTTATATAAAATTTCCTGGAATTACATAGTAGTGATAGTTGTACAACTTTGTGAGTATACTAAAAATCACTGAATTGTGCAGTTTGAAAGAGTGCATTTTGTAGTATGTGAATTGTATCTTAATTTTAAAATATTGGATTTAGTGATTTTTTTTTCCACCCAAATCTGCGCCTTCAGTCATCTATTTCAAACACTAGGGACCATTTGAAAGGTGTTCTAATGGTAGAGGTGACATATTATTGAATCAGAAAGAGACTCAGAGATATATATTAGATGGGTAGCCTAAGGTTCTCTAGGAATAGACTTTTTTTTTTAAAGATTTTATTTATTTGACAGAGAGAAACACAGCTAGAGAGGGAACATGAGCAGCTGGAGGGAGAGAGGGAGAAGCAGGCTTCCTGCCGAGCAGAGAGCCCGATGTGGGACTCGATCCTGGGTCTCCGGGATCATGACCTGAGCCGAAGGCAGTTGCTTAACCAACTGAGCCACCCAGGCACCCCTAGGAATAGACTCTTTACCTCACTTCTGTACTTTACACTTACCCAAAAAGCTGTGGCAGGTATCACATGATGCAGTGGTCTAATTTCAGATCAATTAGTAAGTGTGGCTTTCTAGATTCCTTTGAAAAATCACCAGAACTTTAGGTGGCTGAAACCTCCAGGATGAATGAGAACTCCCTCACCTACAAGATTAACTAGATTGACACCATCTGCCTCAAAGTGACTACCTCCCATATTTCGTCTAAAAATAAATTGTTATAAATAGTGCTTTATCAGAATGGCTATGACAAACTGATAGCTATTCACACCAAATCCATTTGCTTTTCTTCTTAGACAGCTGGGTGCATTTCCTCACTTTCCTCATAGGTAAAAGTAAAGTCATGTGACTGAATTCTAAGTAATGAAATATTAGCAAAAGAGACATGTTCCTTCACTTTCCCCTTCTGCCAGTGAGATGGAAAAGCTAGATAATGGCAGATCCTCTTGGACCCTGTGTCTTTGAATTAGATGGATAAGAGGTACTTACCAACCAGAGACACCCTGTTGTGTTACTGTAGAATTGGGAAATAAATTCCCTTTTTATTTGAACACTTATACACTTTGGGGTCTATTTGCTACTATAGCCATGTACACCCTAATTAACATATGGGTGACTGCAATAATAACAAAATAGACTACTATTATACTACTATATAGCCATGTACTATAGCCATGTACACCCTAATTAACATATGGGTGACTGCAATAATAACAAAAAATAATGGCAAAGAAAAATCACTGAAGTATTTTAACAAGAGAGACAGATTGGTACTAGATATTTCTATATTTTTCTGAATATTATTGAGCTTTGTTTTAGGACCCATGTACTATAGCCATGTACACCCTAATTAACATATGGGTGACTGCAATAATAACAAAAAATAATGGCAAAGAAAAATCACTGAAGTATTTTAACAAGAGAGACAGATTGGTACTAGATATTTCTATATTTTTCTGAATATTATTGAGCTTTGTTTTAGGACCCAGCTAATTTGTCTAGAAATGGTTTGATAATTTTGGGTCTTTTAAAAAAGTTTGTCAAGTAGGACCGAAGCAGTGTTGAATCTAGAGCTCATTTTGTCTTGCTATGAAGCAAGACACTTCTGAGTTCCCAACATTCCATGACTTTTGAGTAGGAACTATTCCTGGTCTGGAGGTTTTTCTCTCCAGTATTTCAAGTGAATATTTCCTTGGACTTGGGCATTTCTTGATCAGTATTGGACAAAGAAGGGGTCCTCTATAGATCTCTGGAGCTCTCTCTTTTGGCAACTCTTTCCTCTTCATTAATCAACCCTATGAAATTTGATCTTGGTCTCCCCACATTCCCAGTATTGTCCTAGCTCAGGGAGACTGTGGAGACTACCAGGGTGGGTCCTCTTGGAAGCACTCTCCATGCAGTAACCTCTAGCACTCATAGGGCTTATGTTATTTGAACTGTCCTTCAGAAATTACTGCCCTTTTTTGGCTCATGTGCAATGTCTTAAAAACCATTGTTGTTTGTTTGTTTGTTTGTTTGTTTTTGTAGGGCATCTGGTGTCTCAGTCAGTTAAGGGTCTGGCGCTTGGTTTTGGCTCAGGTCATAATCTCAGTGTTATGGGATTGAGCCCTACTTCAGGCTCCGTGCTCAGTGCAGAGTCTGCTTAGGAATTTCCCTCTGCCCCCCTTTGCTGCATTCTTTCTCTAAAATAAGTAAATCTTAAATATATATATAATTATTTTTTTGCATTTTTTTTTAGTTGTTTAGGTGGGAGGATAAATGTAGTTGCTTTTATCCCACTTTAGCTGGAACTCTTTGTATAATTGTAAGAATAATGTAAAAGCAATATGAAAAGGCTCTGAAGCTTTATTGCTTCAGTTTAAATGGTGGCTCTTAGACTAATTGGCTGTTTGACTTTGGACAAATTACTTAAGTTCTCTGTTTCAACTTTCTAATCTATAAAAGGAAAATAATATCTACATTCTGCAGGGTGTTTGTGGGAATTAAAAGAGTTATTAGTACATGTGAAGTACTTCAAAAAGTGACTGGCATATAAACTCTCAGTAAATGAGATATTTTTCCTTATTTTTTATTTTTTCATTTTTATTTTTTCCATAGCTAACCATCCTATCCCTTGCCCCCCCCCACACACACACCTGCCAGCAAACCTCAGTTTGTTTCCTGAGATTAAGAGTCTCTTATGTTTTGTCTCCTTCCCTGGTCTCATCTTATTTCCTTTTTTCCCCTACCTACCTGCCAACACCCCCCCCCCCGCTTCTCAAATTCCTCATATCAGATAGATCATATGATAATTCTTTTACTCTGATTGACTTATTTGGTTCAGCATAATAACCTTAAGTTCGATCCACAGTGTTGCAAATGGCAGGATTTCATTCCCTTAGATTGCACATAGTACTCCATTGTATATATATACCACATCTTCTTTATCCATTTATCTGTTGATGGACATCTAGGTTCATTCCATAGTTTGGCTATTGTGGACATTGCTGCTATAAACAACTGGGTGGATGTGCCCCTTTGGATCACTACATTTCTGTCTTTGGGGTAAATACCCAGTAGTGCAATTGCTGGGTCGTAGACTAGCTCTATTTTCAACTTTATGAGGAGTCTCCATACTTTTTTCCAGAGCAGCTGCACCAGCTTGCATTCCACCAACACTGTAGGCGGGTTCCCCTTTCCCTGCATCCTAGCCAACATCTGTCATTTCGTGACTTGTTAATTGTAATCATTCTGACTGGTGTAAGGTGGTATCTCATTGTAGTTTTGATTTGTATTTCCCTGATACCAAGGGATGTTGAGCACTTTTTCATGTGTCTTTTGGCCATTTGGATGTCTTTGTTGGAGAAATGTCTTTTCATGTCTTCTGCCCATTTCTTGATTGGATTATTTGTTCTTTGGATGTTGAGTTTGATAAGTTCTTTATAGATTTTGGATACTAGCCCTTTATCTAATATGTCATTTGCAAATATCTTCTCCCATTCTGTTGGATGTCTTTGGTTTTGCTGACTGTTTCTTTTGCTCGGTAAAAGCTTTTGATCTTGATGAAGTCCCAATAGTTCAGTTTTTTCCTTGTTTCCCTTGCCTTTGGTGATCTTTCTAGGAAGAAGTTGCTGTGGCTGAGGTCGAAGAGGTTGCTGCCTGTGTTCTCCTCAAAGATGTTGATGGATTTCTGTCTCACACTGAGGTCTTTCATCCATTTTGAGCCTATTTTTGTGTATGATGTAAGGAAATGGTCCAGTTTAATTCTTCTGCATGTGACTATCTAATTTTCCCAACCGTTTGTTGAAGGAACTTTTTTCCATTGGACATTCTTTGCTACTTCGTTGAAGATGAGTTGACCATAGAGTTGAGGATCCATTTCTGGATTCTCTATCCTGTTCAATTGATCTATGTGTCTCTTTTTGTGCCAGTACCATACTATCTTGAAGATTACAGCTTTGTAATAGAGCTTTTAGTCTGGAATTGTGATGCCGCCAACTTTGGTTTTCTTTTTCAACGTTCCTCTGGCTATTCGGGGTCTTTTATGCTTCCATATAAATTTAAGCTTGGTTTAGACTGTTTTTGCTGTTCTTTCTCCAGGTCCTTTAGCTGTAGCATTAGGCTGTGTGCTTGAGACCTTTCTTGTTTCTTGAGAAAAGCTTGTATTGCTATATACTTTCCTCTCAGGACCACCTTTGCTGAGTCCCAAAGATTTTGAACAGTTGTGTGTTTTCATTTTCATTTGTTTCCATGAATTTTTTAAAATTCTCCTTTATTTTTCTGGTTGACCCATTTATTTTTTAGTAGAATACTCTTTTTTTTTTTTTTAAGATTTTATTTATTTGGCAGAGAGAAACACACCAGAGAGGGAACACAAGCAGCAAGAGTGAGAGAGGGAGAAGTAGGCTTCCCACCAAGCAGGCAGCCCAATGCGGGATTTGATCCTGGGACTCTGGGATCATGACGTGAGCTGAAGGCAGAGGCTTAACCATTGAGCCACCCAGGCGCCCCTTTAGTAGGATACTCTTTAGCCTCCATATATTTGTGTTCTTTACAACTTTCCTCTTGTGGTTAATATCTATTTTCAAAGCATTGTGGTCTGAAAATATTCCAGGAATAGTCCCATTCTTTTGGTACCAGTTGAGACCTGATTTGTGACCCAGGATGTAATCTATTCTGGAGAATGTTCCATGTGCACTAGAGAAGAATGTATATTCTGTTGATTTGGAATGGAATGTTCTGAATGTATCTATGATGTCTGTCTGGTCCAGTGTGTCATTTAAAGCTTTTATATCCTTGCTGATATTTTGCTTTGATGATCTGTGTATTTCAGTGAAGAGGGTATTATAGTCCCCTATTATTATTGTATTATTATCAATGTGTCCCTTTGATTTAGTTATCAATTGGTTTATATAATTGGCTGCTCCCATGTCAGGGGCGTAGATATATAAAAATGTTTTATCTTCTTGTTGGACAGACCCTTTAAGTATGATATAGTGTTCTTCCTCATCTCTTACTATAGTCTTTGGCTTAAAATCTAATTTATCTGATATAAGGATTGTCATCCCAGCTTTTTTTTTGATGTCCATTAGCATGGTAAATTGCCCCCACCACATGTTAAATCTGGAGGTGTCTTTGGATCTAAAATGTTTCTTGGAGACAGCATATCAATGGGTCTTACTTTTTTAATCGATTCTGATACCCTGTGTCTTTTGATTGGGGCATTTAGCCCATTTACATTCAGGATAACTATTGAAAGAAATGAATTTAGTGCCATTGTATTGACAGTAAGGTGATTGTTACTGTATATTGTCTTTGTTCCTTTCTGGTCTATTATTTTTAGGTTCTCTTTTTGCTTAGAGGACTCCTTTCCATATTTTCTGTAGGGTTGGTTTGGCATTCACAAATTCTTGTAGTTTTTGTTGGTTCTGGAAAATTTTTATCTCTTTTTCTATTTTCAATGACAGCCTAGCTGGATATTAGTGCTCTGAATATATCATGCCGGTTCTTTCTGGCCTGCCAGGTCTCTGTGGATAAGTGTGCTGCCAAACTAATATTTCTGCCATTGTATGTTACAGACCTCTTTTCCCAAGCTGCTTTCAGGATTTTCTCTTTGTCACTGAGGCTTGTAAATTTTACTATTAGATGACGGAGTGTGGACCTATTTTTTATTGCTCTTTTGGGGGGGGGTGCTCTGTGCTTCGTGGGTTTTGGTGCTTGTTCCCTTCGCCAAATTACAGAAATTCTCTGCTATAATTTTCTCCAATATACCTTTTTGCCCCCCACTATATTTCTTCTTCTTCTGGGATCCCAATTATTCTGATATTGTTTCATTTTATAGTATCACTTATCTCTCAAATTCTCCCCTTGTGGTCCAGTATGTGTTTATCTCTCTTTTTCTCAGCTTCTTTATTTTCCATCATTTGTTCTTCTAATCACTAATTCTCTCTTCTGCCTCATTTATCCTAGCAGTAAGAGCCTCCATTTTTTATTGTACCTCATTAATAGCTTTTCTGATTTTAACTTGGTTAGATTTTAGTTCTTTTATTTCTCTATAAAGGGATTCTCTAGTGTCTTCTGTGGTTTTTTCAAGCCCAGCTAGCACCTTCATAATCGTAATTCTGAACTCTGCTTCTGACGTATTACTAATGTCCCTGTTGATTAGGTGCTTAGCCGTCGGTACTGCCTCTTGCTCCTTTTTTCTTTTTTTTTTTTGAGGTGAGTTTTTCTGCCTTGTCATTTTATCCAAATAAGAATAGATGGGTGAAGGAACAAATACTAAAAGGGTAGTGATGACCCCAGAAAAATGTACACAAACCAAATCAGAAGAGACTCAAAACCGGGAGGGAAAAGAAAGAAGGGAAAACTCTTTCTATCTTTACCTATTTCTCTCTATATATAATTATGATTAGACTGGTGAATAGAACAGAGCTACAGACTCGATTTTGGTATATTTTAGTCTGTTTGAGGAAACTGCTTCCCCAAATTTTAAGAAATAAAAACTTATATATATACAAAAATAAGGGTATACATGATGAAGGGATGGAATGTGGCAGTAAAGATGGAAATTTTAAAAAGATTCTAAAAAAGGAATTGATAAGATAAGAAGCTGGTTTAAAAAAAAGGAAAGAATGTGATGAGTCTGGAGACTAGAACAAAACCATGCACTAGATTTAGGGTATATTTTTATCTATTAGAAGAAACTGTATCCCAAAGTTTTAAAGTAAGAAAAACCTATATGTACATAAAAAATAAGGTTAAATACAATGAAGGGATAGAATATGACTAAAACAATGAAAATTGAAAAAAATTTTTTAAAGAACAGTTTCTGATAAAATGGTTTTTAAAAATGCTAAAATAGGAAAGAGAAAAAAAAATTTTAAATAGAATAAGAAGTAAATATAATTGGGGCTCCTGGGTGGCTCAGTTGTTTAAGCGACTGCCTTCGGCTCAGGTCATGTTCCCAGAGACCTGGGATCAAGCCCCACATCAGGCTCCCTGTGCAATAGGAAGCCTCCTCCATCTCTTACTCCCACTGCTTGTCTTCCCGCTCTAGCTGTGTTTCTCTGTCAAATAAATAAATAAAATCCTTTAAAAACATAATTAAAATTAAAAAAAAATTTTAACCTTGAACGACTAAAGAATCATGGGGAAAAAGCTATGAATTCTACATGATGCATTGCCCTATCTCTGCATTGGTGAACTTGGTCTTGGCTAGATGATCTCGCTGATCTTCTGGGGAAGGGGCCTGTTGTAGTGATTCTCAAATGTCTTTGCCTGAGGTGGAACTGCCCTGCCCTTGCCAGTGGCCAGGCTGAGCAATTGGCTCAGGTTTGCTCTGGTAGCTTTTGTTCCCTAACTGCTTTCTGTATAGCTCTGGAGGACAGGACTGAAGATGGCAGCCTCCTAGTCTCTGGCCCAGAGGAGCCGAGAGCCCAGGAGCCCCACTTCTCAGTGCGCCCGCAGAGAAGAGCAGTCAGTCACTGCTGTCTCCCTGGTCTCTGTTCGCACTCTATGCTCACCCAGTCTGTGACCAAGCATTTCTATCTCTGGCACTCGGCCCCCTTTGGAGTCTCCAAACCCAGCAGATTCCTGTAGCATGCTGCTTGTCCTCCCCTCCTGGTGGACGAAGGAGGGTTCTCCCCTAATCTGCCACTTGTGGGGTCCCTGCTCGAAGAGCAGTGGCCCAGTTGTGCCTAGGATCACGGCTGAAAGTAACCCCAAGCTGAGAGCCCACTCCTCAGCTCCATGTCTTCAGCTAGTTTCCCAGCCTCGATACCTGGGAGCTCTGCCATGCTCAGGCACCCCGGGTCCTTCTGCGATCCTATGGGTCCTGAGACCTCATTGTCCAAGCGAGGCCTCTACCCCTGCTTAGCCCCTGTGATGAGGTCCCTTAGTGAGCACATTTCTAAACGTTCTGATTTTGTGCTCTGCTGCACTACTGCTGGCTGAGAGCTGGCCCCTCCGCCCTTGGTCTAACTTCCCAAATGTCGCCTTTGATTCACTTCTGAATGAGAAAGTGGTCACTTTTCTGTTCCTAGAACTGCTGCTCTTTTTTCTTCAATCTCCTGTTGAGTCTGTAGGTATTTGGACTGGTTTGATAACCATCCAGCTAAACTCTTGGGACCTGGTGTTATCTAGGTCTCCTACTGCTCCACCATCTTTCTCCTACCCCCCTCAGTAAATGAGTTATTATGGTCACTATTATAATCATAGAAAATACCTAATGCAAAACATTTCGGAGGTGTGAGTTCTTTGTTTCAGTAACCAGCTCTCTGACTTATTGTGGCCTTATATTTAGCCTCTGTTAATCTCATTTTGTTCATTACAAAAAGTGGATAATACCACCTACTCATTAAACCGTTGTATGGGTGAAATAAAATAATAGTACAGCTTTTGGCACAGTGCCTAACATAGATCGGGTATTAAGTGAATGTTATTATTTGGATGATCTATTGCTACATAATAAATTGCCACGAAGTTTAGTAGCTAAAAACAGCAGTTATTGTTTTATTATCTCTAATGTTTCAGAGAGGTAGCTAGGCTCAGTGAAGCGGTTCCCATTCAAATTCTCTCCTGCAGTTGTAGCTATTATTCATTAGCTACTATTAGCTTACATATATGCCAACATTTTGCATAAAATTTTCATTCCTCCCTAAACTTCATAAAGTTTCCATGTACTTTTTAAAGCTTTTTAAGAAAATTTTTATTTTCATTACACTTAGTTAGCATATATTGTTATATTAGTTTCAGGTGTACAATGTAGTGATTCAGCAATTCCATACATCACAAGTGCCCTCTTTAATCCCCATCACCTATTTCACCTATCCCTCTCACCACCCTCCCCTTTGGGGATCATCGGTTTGTTTTCTAGTGTTGAGTCTCTTCCTTGGTTTGTCTCTCTTTTCCCCCTTCGCTTTCTTAAATTCCATGTAGGACCGAAATCGTAAGGTATTTGTCTATCTCTGAGTGCCTTGTTTTGCTTAGCATTGTATTGTCTAAACTTTTATTTTTTTAATTTTATATTTTTAATTTTTTAAGATTTTATTTATTTGAGAGAGAGACAGAGGGAGAGAGAGAGCATGAGCTAGGTGAGGGGAAGAGGGTGAAGCAGATTACCTGCTGAGCAGGGAGCCTGATGGGTGGTTCCATTCCAGGACTCCAGGATCATGACCTGAGCTGAAGGTAGATGCCTAAACAACTCAGCCACCCAGGCACCCCAGCATTATATTGTCAGGTTCCATCCTTGTTGTTGTAAATGGCAACATTTCATTCTTTCTTATGTCTGAGTAATATTCTATTCTAGGTATATAGCACATCTTCTTTATCTGTTCATCAATTGAGGGCTGCTTCCATATCTTGGATGTTGTCAATTATGCTGCTATAAACATTGGAGTGCATGCATCCCTTCGTATTAGTGTTTTTGTATTATTTGGATATATACCCAGTGGTGCAATTTCTGGATCATAGGTTTAATTCTATTTTGAAATTTTTGAGAAACTTTAATACTGTTTTCAGTGTGGTTGCAGCATTTCACATTCCTAATACCAGTGCACAAATGTTCCTTTTTCTCTACTTCCTTGCCAGGAAGGAAGGCATTGGAAGGCATCTTTTGTTTCTTTTGTTATTGATTTTAGCTCTTCTGAAATATGTGAGGTGATTCTTATTGTAGTTTTGATTTTCATTTCCCTGATGATCAGTGACATTGAACATCTTTTCATGTGTCTATATGTCTTCTTTACCATCTGTACATCTTCTTTGGAGAAATCCATTCATGTCTTCCCATTTTTTAATTTGATTATTATTTGGCTGTTGAGCTTTAAAAGTTCTTTATATATATTGGATTCTAACCCCTTATTGGATATGGTTTTGAAAATACCTTCTACCATTTTGTAGATTGCCTGTTTAGTTTTGTTGATTGTTTTCCTTTGCTGTACAGAAGCTTTTTACTGTGATGTAGCCCCAGTAGGTCACTTTTGCTTTTGTTTTCCCTTGTTTTCGTAGACATATCTAAAAAACAGTTGCTATAGCCAATGTGAGAGATGTAGCCACTTGTGCTATCTTCTAGGATTTTTATGGTTTCAAGTCTCACTTTTAGGTCTTTAATCCATTTTGAATTTATTTTTGTATGAGGTATAAGAAAGTGATTGATTTTCATTCTTTTGCATATTTTCATCGACTTTTCCCAAACACCATTTGTTGAAGAGTCTACCTATTTCCCATTGGAAATTCTTGCCTCCTTTGTCAAAGATTAGTTGACCATAAAATTGTGGGCTTTTTTCTGGGTTTTCTATTCTGTTTCATTGATCTATGTGTCTCTTTTTGTTGTGCCAGCACCATACTGTTTTGATTACTACAGTTTTGTCATATAAATTGAAGTCTGGATTTGTGATGTCTCCAGCTTTGTTTTTCTTTTCCAAGATTACTTTGGCTATTCAGGTTTTTTTGCAGGGGCTTTTGTTTTTGTTTTTGTGGTCCCATATAAATTTTAGGATTGTTTGTTTTAGTTCTGTGAAAAATGTTGTTGGTGTTTTGATAAAGATTGCATTAAATGGCAGGTGCTTTGGGTACTATAGATATTTTAACGGTTTTTGTTTTTTTCAATGCATGAGCATTTAAGGTCTTTCCATTTCTGTGTGTCTTCTTCAGTTTTTTCATCAGTGTTTCGTAAGTTCAGAGTACCAGTCTTATTTGGGTAGGTTTATCCCTCAGTATCTTCTTCTTCTTCTTCTTCTTATTATTATTATTATTATTATTTTTTAAAGATTTTATTTATTTATTTGACAGAGAGAAACACAGCAGGGGAGGGAACACAAGCAGAAGGGCTGAGAGAGGGAGAAGCAGGCTTCCCGCCGAGCAGGAAGCCCGATGTGGGGCTTGATCCCGGGGCTCCAGGATCATGACCTGAGCCGAAAGCAGTTGCTCAACCAACTGAGCCACTCAGGTGCCCCAGCATCTTATTATTCTCATTTATTTATTTATTTATTTATTTATGTATGTATGTATGTATGTATGTATGTAGATTTTATCTACCTATTTCAAAGAGAGAGAGATCACAAGTAGGCAGAGAGGCTGGCAGAGAGAGGAGGAAGCAGGCTCCCTGCTGAGCAGAGTCTCTGTCAAATAAATAAGTAAAATCTTTTTTTTTAAACTGTACATTTTAGGTAATATGTTATAGCAGATCTGGATTTTGTTTTATACTCTTTGTTTCTCGGTGTGTGGTGCCATTGTTGTCTCTGCTCAGTTTTTTTCTTCTCTTCCTCCTCCTCCTTCTCCTCCTCCTCCTTCTCCTTCTCTTTTTTTTCTTCTTTAAAGATTTTATTTAACATAGAGAAACAGCGAGAGAGGGAACACAAGCAGGGGTGTGAGAGAGGGAGAAGCAGGCTTCCTGCTGAGCCGGGAGCTTGATGTGGGACTCGATCCCAGGTCTCCGGGATCATGACCTGAGCTGAAGGCAGTCGTTTAACCAGCTGAGCCACCCAGGCACCTCTTTTTCTTCTTCTTTTTCCATCTAGGTTCCGAGGTGTTGTCCCTTTGCCTGTATAGTGTAATTGTTATCCAAGGATTAGAGTAGAGATTTTGCTTAAACACCTTGAGCCCTTAAGGCTTTTACCTTCTACTTATCAATTTGCATGTGGGTTGAGATACTCATTCAAAATTGTAGTAATTTCTCAAGCTTTCCTCAGGTTTCATTTCTCAGTGGGCTCTCTCAGGTCTCCCTTGTGCATGTCTTTAGTTTCCTAGTCAGCAGAGACTATCTGGAGAACTTACCTGAGCCCTTTTATAAGTGTTTCATTTTTAGGATTCTGCATTAAATTTCTGATTTTTCTATTGCTTGTTTCAGCTGGGACCACAAATTTGGATGAGTAGAGCTAGAGATTCTCTCTGTTCATTTTTATCCAAACCTACCATTTTCTTTAACTTGTATTTTTTATTGCTGAGAACTTAATTCTTTTAAGGCAGAATGGTAACACATTCTTATGTAAGTATTGCCAAGGTTGACATCTAATGTTAATTCCAATATATTTCTTGCACAATGATAACTTTCAAAATGTTATTCTGGGGGCACCTGGATGGCTCAGTTGGTTAAGCGACTGCCTTCGGCCCAGGTCATGATCCTGGAGACCTGGGATCGAGACTCACATCGGGCTCCCCGCTCAGCGGGAAGCCTGTTTCTCCCTCTTTCACTCCCCCTGCTTGTGTTCCCTCTCTTGCTGTGTTTCTCTCTGTCAAATAAATAAAATATTTAAAAAAAATGTTATTCTGGTATGTTATTTTATATTTCCCTCTGTTATTTGTCATACTTTAAAATTTATATAAGATAATTGATTTTAAAGGGCAAAGCCCTAGATTTTTGTCCTCTACATCTAATTGAGTCTAGTCCTGTGACTGCAATGCTGCTGGTTTTCAGGACCTCCTCTGTAAAGGTACAACTACTGTTTTAGAGTGGTCAAGTTCATACCAACAGAAAATAAAATGGTGCTTGCCAGGGGCTATGGGAGCAAAAGGGTAATGGAGAATTAGTGTTTAATAGGTTTAGAGTTTCAGTTTTATCAGATGAAAAGTTCTAGAGTTTGGTTACACTACAGTAAGAATGTACTTCATACTACCATTCTATAAACTTAAAGTGGTACACTTATGTTGAAAAATTTTCTGATATGTGTATTTTACCTAAAAAAAACCCCAAATAAACAAAGTATGATTTTTGCCAGCAGAACTGGGGTAGTGGATGGTGGTGTAGATGAGAGTGGCCACAGGCAAAAAGTCCACAAATTTCTGATGTTCTTACCTGAAGCTTTAGTGTGACTTTAGGAATAAATGGTCTCAGTTTGTTTTCTGACTCAATCTAATGCCCTGAAATGATTGTTTTACAGTTATGTACAAAGATTGGTATTTGTGGAGAGGAATCACTGAGCTGTTCGTTTTACCATATGTTACTGGGTGCCACTTCTGTGGCTACTCCTTCTTAGTGTTTTACTCCTGGTTCCTTTCTTATAAATGATAGAAGGTCCTAGAGCATAGTTCTTGGACCTTGTCTCTCTTCCTTTTATGTCTTCCCTTGGAAATTTCATCAAATCTCAATATTTAAAATATTATATGTATGCTGATGTCTCCCAATTTGCAAGTATAGATAAGACTTCTACCCTACTCTCCAGATCTTTGTATCTATCTGCCTATTTGACATTCTACTTACATGTTTGATAGATACCAAGTTTAATAACTCTAAAACCAAAATCCTGATATGTGTTGTCAGAAAATGGATTTTTTTCTCAGCCTACTTTATCTCAGTTATTTATGTTTTCATTCTTCTACTTTTTTAGGCCAGTAACTTTGGGTTGCTTCTTGACTCTTTTCTTGCATAACTGTAAGTCCACCACATCAGAATATCCTGTCAATTTTGCCTTAAAAATATACATGGAATTCTGTCCTCTTTTCAGTATCCTCACTATTGAAACCACTTTCAAGCCACTCTACCTGTGATTAATAGGCTTCCAACTCTTATTTTTACTGTACTTTTCTCCTTCAATATGTTCTGAGTAAAACAGTCAGAATGATCCTATTTAACATTAGTGGGATCCTGTTTATTCCTGTGCTCAGATTCTTCCAATGGATGGTTTCTCACTGCACTATGAGTAAAAATCCTTACCAAGACTCAGACTAGAGCCTTTAGAATCTTGCTCCTCATTACTTTCCTAACCTCATAACCTCCTACTCTACCTCACTCCACTCACTTTGCTCCTCTAAAACTCTAGACATGTATCTGTCTCAAGAATCTGTCTCAAACCTTTTCACTTATTCCCCTTGCCTGGAAGTTCTCTGGAAGGCCACAACCATACTTACCCTCATGCTTTGGCTTCCTTACTTGCTTTAGATCTTTAACCAGAATTCACTTTCTGTATGAAATCTTCCTTGGTCATCCATCCAAATTTCTATGTCTTCTCCAATATTTCAATTCCACTTTCCTGCATTACTTTTTTAGCTTGGCATTTACTAACATCTAATATACATTTAAATTTGTCTGTTTCCTTCACTAGTGTTTTAGCCCCATGAGGCAGAATTTTTGTTCTTTTTGTATTAAACTAGTACCCTAGCACCTACAACAGTGACTGTCATTTATGTTTGCAATAAATGTGGGATGTTTATAATGAAAGGTGAAAAAGGCATCAATTTTTAGATTAAGTAGTTTCTCTGAGTACCACGTACAATGAAGGAAACATATTCTTGTGAAATTTCAAGATATCAAGATTATATAGAAAGTAAGTGCCAAACAGATTCTGGAAAAAAGAAGCAAAAGTCTACAAATTAGGAAATATGGATGATATAAGGCAATAGAACATGGCTGTTGTAAGACAATAGAACAGTTTCATCAAAGCATTGAAGAAAAATGAATTTAATTTAGAATTTTATACCCAAGAAAACTGTCAAAAATGTGAGGTCAAAATAAAGCCATTTTCACAGAAAATGTTAAGATAAGTGAAGAGATAAGTGACATTTATCTCTCAGTTAGCTGAGGATTTTTATTTGTCAAAACAAGCATGGAAACCAAGAAAGGATACTATAACTCATGAAACTTACCTAAAAGTTCAATGAGTACAAGCTCCAGAAGACATTTGTGCAACAAGTAATAGAAGCAATGATACCATATTAAAGTAAGAATTTAGTTGTGTCCAAGAAGATTGGAATAAAAGTTGATAAATTAGAATTTACAGGATAATATTGGGACTGTGGTTAAATATACATCTTTCTTATCAATAAAGATGTCATAAAGTTTAGGAGATAGAAAATAGGTAAATAAATTAGTGTCCAGCTATTAGGTAGACTCCAAGTAATATGATTTTGATAAATTTTTTAAGATTTTTAGTTGAGAGAGAGAGTGAGAGTGAGAAAGAGAACAAGCAGTGGAGGGGGAAAGGGAGACAGAAAGGCAGGCTTCCTGTTCAGGGAGCTTGATCCCAGTACTCTGGGATCATGATCTGAGAGAAGGCAGATGCTTAACACCTGAGCCACCCACGCACCTCTGATTTTGTTAAATTAGCAGAGTATAAGAAGAGACTCCTGGGGTGCCTCAGTTGGTTGAGCAACTACCTTCGGTTCAGGTCATGATCCCGGAGACCCAGGATCGAGTCCCACATCGGGCTCCCTGCTTGGCGGGAAGCCTGCTTCTCCCTCTCTCACTCCCCTTGCTTGTGTTCCCTCTCTGGCTGTGTTTCTCTCTGTCAAATAAATAAAATCTAAAAAAAAAGAAAAGAAGAAGAAGAAAAGTAGGTACAATTGTAAGTATTTGTTTCACGAGAGAGAAATAAGAGCTGGTGAAATTAAAAGATCAGAGAAGACAAATCAATAAATAGAAAATGATATTTAAAGAAAAAAAAAAAAGAGAAGAGACTCCTGACCTTGAGGTAGCATAGTACTTCTTGGTTCTGTTCTACATGGTATTCATATAAACTCCAATGTTGTGCATGCTGTGTATTTATTTTAATTTTTTTAACTGAACATAAAAAAGATTAAAATTTTTAAAAAAGAATTCATTTTAAGTCTAAAATATGTAGGTCTCAGTTATGGTTACAGAAAATAACCTAAATTTTACCAGTCTAAAAATATTGTTAAAAAAGTAGATGTGACATGAGCACCTGGGTGGCTCAGTCGATTTAAATGTCTGACTCTTGGTTTCAGCTGAGGTTGTGATCTATGGGTTATGCGATCAAGCCCTGTGTGAGGCTGCTCACTCAGCTTCATGAGATTCTCTCCCTCTGCCCCTCTCCCCATCCCCCTCTAAAATGAATGAATGAACGAATGAACGAACGAATGAATAAACAAATAAGTAAATACATGAATGTTTTAAAAGTATATGTGACAAAAGTTGGGAATGACAGGTTACTCCTACATTTGGTACTACGAAAATGTTTATTCTGTATCACAGTTCTTAAAGTTCATTGCATCTTAAAATTGCCTGGGAGCTTTCAAAATCTCGATGCCCAAGCTACATCAAACTGCATCTTAACAATTAAAATCCATGGGTTGAATGTGGGTGTTAATTTGCTTGTTTGTTGTTTTATATTTTCCAGTTGATTCCAGTGTATAGTCAAATATGAGAACTGGTGGTCTAAGTTCATTAACTGGAACCAGACTCTGAAAGATGTGCTTGAAAGTTGCAAATGTGACTAATAGAATCATTCTAATAATTGTTATCTTTGATAAACAAAAAAGAGTTAGTGAGGTAAGAAGATGTTAGAAGTGAGCCAAATTTTCTTAGTGGGAGACCACATTTTCTTTCACTGTTCCTTCTTTCTCCACTTTCCCCATCAGCCAGAATTCTAACTTTGAATACCATTGGATAACCTTATTATTTCTGAACATTGTGTAGGTGGAATAGTATATTATGTGCTCATTTGTCTTTGTCTTCCTCTATTGATCATTATTTTTGTGAAATGTATTTTGTCATGTTGGGTAACTTTTCTTCTCATTGCCATCTATAGAATTCTGTTTTAAGGATATGCTACAGCTTATTTATCCATTATGCTATTGATAGACATTTATATTTCCAGTTTTAGTTTAAATGAAGAGTACTGCTATGAATATTCTTCTGTATAGCTTTTCTCTTAGTAGATTTTCATAAAATTTAAGTTTAGGAGCTATTGTCAAGGAAATGGCAATAAGGTATTAAATGATTATGAAAATAAGCATGACATTTGCTTTTCTTTCACAAAAGACTTGTGTGTGGCTTTTTTTTTTTAAGGCTAAGATTTTATTTTATTTTTTTAAGTAATCTCTACGCCCAACATGGCTCTCAAACTCACAACCTTGGGATCAGGAGTTGCACGCTCCACTGAGTCAGGCAGGTGCCCCTAGACCTGTGTGTGGTTTTAAGACTGCGTATTCAGCATGCACTTCTATTGTTCAGCTTCTTTATGGGTGATGAGGCCTGGACTACATCATATTTTACCTTTTGAACAAACTCATAGTTCGGTCTATAAAGTACACTTGATATGAAATGGTGAGACAGGATTGGTGATAGTAAAGGATCCTCAAAAATGGTGCCAGGGGACAACTGAGAAACAGGGCTAGAAGTGACTATTTGAAGGGAGAGAGTTTGCCTTACATCTCAGAGCAGCTGTTGATTTAACCGATTTATGTCAAGGTCTTCTATATCAGAGGGAGGATTAATTCCTCCTTATCCACATAGAATACTGTGTGATAGCCCTAAGTCTACCTAGACTCACTAGAGTCCAAGCTCATGGTACACAGGTTAGACCACTAACCCTGGAAGTTGATATGATCTCTCCAGGTATAAAATATGCAGTCCACTGTTTTACCCAAGCATTTTTCCTTGGAGATGAGAGAAATAAGCACTTCAATCTAGCATGGCCTTAATTTTCCAGAGGCACAAAGTCCTATTGCCAAATAGCTATGGCTCTTTGGAGTCAGAGAGTATTTTTCCTGGACCATTGAGACAATGACATAGAATATTCCCACTACCTCTGGGAAAGGAACTTTGCCTCTTATTAAAGGCGTAGCCCTTCAACTCCCCACTCCTCACTTTTTCATTTGCTCCTAGCAGCTCTTAGTTAAAACATTTAAGGTAAGACTTTCCTCCTTTTCAGATGTTCCTCTTTGGGCCAGCTGAAGCCTGGAAAAGGAGAAGGGATGGGAGAATAGTTTGTTTGTTTGTTTGTTTGTTTGTTTGTTTAAAAAGATTTTTATTTATATGACAGAGCGCACAAGTAGGCAGAGCAGCAGGCAGAGGTAGAGGGAGAAGCAGGCTCTCTGCCTGAGCAGGGAGCTGGATTCAGGGTTCCATCCCGGGACCCTGGGATCATGACCTGAGCCGAAGGCAGCCACTTAACTGACTGAGCCACCCAGGCGCCCCGGACTAGTTGATTTAAAGGTTCAAATGTACTTCAGTGCCCAGTTTACCACCTATGAAAATACCTGGAATTCATTAATGTTGTCAGTCCTGTTTGTCAGGTACTGTACCTTCTTAAAACTACTAACTTTACCAAACTTTTGATCAATGCTATTTTGGTTGTGTCAGAAAATCTTTCTGGGCACCTAGGTGACTCAGTGGTTTAAAGCCTCTGCCTTCGGCTCATGTCATGATCTCAGGGTCCTGGGATCGAGGCTTGCGTCAGGCTCCCCAAGCAGGGAGCTTGCTTCCTCCTCTCTCTCTGCCTGCCTCTCTGCCTACTTGTGATCTCTCTCTCTCTGTCAAATAAATAAATATCAGAATTTGCATCTTTTTATTTTTGTGTATCTCTTAATTGTTGTAGGTAAAGCAACTAGTATAGATGTAACTAAAATGACTACTTTTGTCTTTTACATTCATACTAGCTTTATAAATAATTGATCAGTTACCTTTAGTATATGTTTCCTTTACCATAGAAATTATTTCTTTTGTCGTTTTCTTCTAGTTGTGAGTTTTTCTTTTTTCTTTTTTATTATTATTTTTTAAAGATTTTTTATTTATTTGACAGAGAGAAACACAGCCAGAGAGGGAACACAAGCAGGGGGAGTGAGAGAGGGAGAAGCAGGCTTCCTGCTGAGCAGGGAGCCCGATGTGGGACTTGATCCCGGGTCTCCGGGATCATGACCTGAGCCAAAGGCAGTGGCTTAACCAACTGAGCCACCCAGGCGCCCCTGAGTTTTTCTTTTTTAAAGGTTTATTTATTTATATGAGAGAGAGCAAGAGTGCATATGTGAGTGTAGGGAAGGCAGGTGGAAGGAGAGGGAAAGAGAGACTCTCAAGCAGACTCCCTGCTGTGTATAGAACCTGGCATAGGGCTCGATCTTACTACATGAGCTGAAATCAAGAATTGGGCACTTAGGGGCGCCTGGGTGGCTCAGTTGGTCATGATCCCGGAGACCCGGGATTGAGTCGCACATTGGACTCCCTGCTCGGCGGGAGGCCTGCTTCTCCCTCTCTCACTCCCCCTGCTTGTGTTCCCTCTCTGGCTGTGTTTCTCTCTGTCAAATAAATAAAATCTTTTAAAAAAAAAAAAAGGAATTGGACATTTAACCCAGTGAGACACTCAGGTACGCTTAGTTGTGGCTTTTTCTTTTTTCCTTACAGAAGTCCCTTTTTAAATTAATTTATTAATTACATTTATATTAAGGTTGAGTTAGTATGATTAACTCCTTTCACTTCTCTTTTTCTGGAAAACTCTTTATCTCTCCTTTACTTTTGAATGATAACCTTACCAGGTTAATTATCCTTGGTTGTGAGTTGTCACTAGCAAAGTTTCTGTAAAAAATCTGATGTTAGCCTTATGGTGGGGAGGAGGTCTTTTGTTCATGTTGCTTTTCTCCTGCTGTTCTTAGGATTCTCTATTTTAATTTTTCATGTTTTAGTTATCAGGGGTCTTGGAGTTGGTCTCTTTGAGTTCATCTTGTGTGGGACTGTCCATACTTTTCCTACCTGATTGTGTGTTTCCTTCTTCAGATTAAGAAAATTTTCAGCCATTATTTTTCAAATAAGTTTTCTGCCTCTTTCTCTCCTCCTTCTGGGAGCCCTATAGTGAGAATGTTAGTATACTTAGTGTTGTTTCAGTGGTCCTTTATCCTCTCCTTATTATTTTTTTAATGGTTTTTCTTCTTGTTCAGCTTGGATGATCTCCACTAACCTATTTTCCAGAATGCTAATCTATTCAATATCGTCTAATCTCCTGTTGAGTCCCTCTAGTGTATTTTTCATTTCAGTTATTGGGTTCTTCAGTTCTTTTTTTTTTTTTTAAAGATTTTATTTATTTGACAGAGAGAAACACAGCGAGAGAGAGGGCACACAAGCAGGGGGAGTGAGAGAGGGAGAAGCAGGCTTTCCCGCCGAGCAGGCAGCCAGATGTGGGACTCGATCCCGGGTCTCCGGGATCAAGACCCAAGCTGAAGGCAGTTGCTCAACCAACTGAGCCACCCAGGCGCCCCGGGTTCTTCAGTTCTAATTGGATCTGTTTTATATCTTCACTCTTTTTGTTGACGTCCTTGGTGATTTCAGCCCCTCTTCTTTCAAGTCTGGTGAACATCTTCATGATCATTACTTTGAATTCTTGATCAGATAGATTGCTTTTCTCCATTTTGTTGAGTTATTTTTTGAGGTTTAGTTTTATTCTTTCATTTGCAACATGTTGCTCTGTCTTTTTTGTCTGTGTTTGTTAGTGCGTAGGAGCGCCCCATGGGCCCTAGGAGCTCAGTCCCTCCTAGTCACCAGAACCAAGCACTCCAGAGTTGTCCCAGGTGTGGGCTGCTGACTGCTGCCATTGCATTGATGGATGAGCTGTCTACAGTGGCTTACTACAGCTGCTGTGGGCTTGCTTCTGGGTGGGGGTAGCCCCCATGCAGCTGGCTGAGAGGCCTTGCTGCAGCTGCAGTTGATATCTAATGGGTGTGGCCCCCCTCCTCCAAGGAGTCACTTTGGGGGTTCCACGAGTCTTGGCCAGGGTTGCCCTATGGTGTGGCAGGGTGGTAGTCACTTTGAACATTATTGTTTTGGGGTTCGGTAGTCTCCACTGATACTGCCTGCCAGGTTTGATGAGGCAGGAGTTCTTTGGAGGGGTGCCAGCCAGGGCTGGCTGGTGAGCTGGATGGGTTCACAGGAGAAGTCCAGCATGGGGACAAGTGGTGTTAACGGGGTAGGTAGTGGGTGCTTGTGACAGCCTTCTGCATTGGGCTAGGTAAGCTGAATGAGGGAAGAAAAACGGTACTTACCAGCCCTTCCATTTTTAGAGTAAGTTCCTACAGATCCCTGCCCCTCTTGCATACTCCCTAAAATTTCGTAATAAACCTCTCTCACATGTCGCCCAGGCA
>PITA01022982.1:0-29175 GCA_004023965.1 Spilogale gracilis
AGGTGGGGACACTGAGACTCAGACGGACAGGTGAGTGAGCCAGCCACGGCCACACAACTTGTAAAGGGGGAACCTGGGGTTCCATCTCGGGGAACTGGAGCCACAGGCCACAGCTCCTAACTAGTGAATTAATCTACTCCCATGTGATAGTGGGAAGGGACTTCTGTGATTTTGCCTAAACATCACCTCTAGTAAGAGCATCTGGATTATCTTCAAGCAATGACATCTCACACACTCCACCCCCTGCTCCCTCAGTCCATGTAATTTGGGTGGTAGAGACATGGCCTGTGGGGAAGGAGAGGAATGCAAGATGGAAGAGTCCCCATATTTTGAACTGGCAGAAGAACAAGTGAGGTTCATGCTAGGCCCTCCTGAGCTGCAGGGCCCAGGCCCCCAGGTTCTGCTCTGCCTGTGCCCTTGAGAAATAAACACAGCTGCCAGAACACAGGAGGCTTCGGCTAAAGCTAATCCTCGGCCACAAGACAAGCAGGAACTCAGAGGCGCCCTGCGATGCGAACGAACTGTTTTCCAAAAAACGTCAGCAAATATACAGAGCAAGGAGGGAGGGGAGAGCACAATGCAAATACACAATTAGGCTTCAGAGCACGAATAAAGGCTGAACACACAGGCCAGCGCCAGCCTTCTGGACGCCCACCTCCTTCCCCGCGGCCTTGCCTCCACTGCCCTCTAGTGGCCACACAGGGACTCAACCGCGGGTTTAAACCCAGTTCCCAGGGCTGGAAGGAGGTAAAGCTGGGCTCCAGTGAGAGAGGATCAGAGGGCTTAGAGCCTCTCAGAGAAACCAGATCCCCTCCTCTCCATCCCTCAGCCACTGGCCTCATTCAGCCTCTCCATCACCTCCCCCTAGCACCTCTGCAACAAACCCCTGGTTTCAATAAAAATAATAAACAGCCTCATGAATGCTGACCGCAGGCACTGTGCTGAGGATTTACACACATTATCTCACAAGGCCCTCTGGAAGTGGGCAGTGTCCCACCTAGAGATGAGGAAACACACAGAGGCTCACACGAGTTAGGAAACTTATCAAATGCCACATGGGTACCTACAAGTGGAAAAGAGGATCAGTGACTACTGCTGGGTCGAGTGTTTTGTGGAAGAGGGTGATAAAACATTCTAAAATTGATTGTAGTGATCATTGTGCAGCTCTGTGATTTTACAAAAATCCACTGAATTGTATCACATGTGTATTGGTTTCCTATTGTGGCTGTAACAAATGACAACTCAGTGGCTTTAAACCACACCAGTTTATTCTTTCTAGAATAAAAAATGGAAGCCAAAAGTCTAAAATCAAGGTGTTGGCAGGCTGTGTTCTTTTTGGAAGCCCAGGGAAGAATCTATTTCCTTGCCTTTTCCAGCTTCTTGAGGCTGCCTGTACTCCTTGGCAAGTGGCCTCTTGCTGTATCTTCTGTGTGTCTCTTCAACCGCACCTCACACTCCGCCTGACCACGTTCACAGCCCAGAACACTGCCACCCTCTCTGCTTTGCTCCAAGCTGCAGCACCCCTTCTCACATGTCCTCCCCCCACCCCTGACAGTCACACCCCCTGGATCCAAGACTGGCACTGAGTCCCCCTCCTCTCCCTCCAATCCTCTCCTAGCCTTCTCCGCTAGCAGGAGCTTCACCCTCCTCCTCCTCTTACTTCCCCCCGCTCAAGGGCCCGGCTCTCAGGCTCCGCGGTCCACACGCACACAGATCCATCATGGTCCCCAACAGGTGCCATATTTCTCCTCTGAATCCCACACCCCGCCTGAGTGCGACAGATAAGTCTCCTCTCTTCATTCTCGTCGTTGCAGAGTCAAAGATGGACGACAGGGCTCGCTGGGGTCCGGCGTTTAGAGCCAAGCCCACACACCGCTGACATGTCTCTGCGCCCGGCCTCCAAGCTCTCCGGAGAAGCGGCTCCGCCCGGAGAAGGGAGCTGCTAAGTGGCTCCCATGTGCCAGGCGTTGTGCTGGACCCTTAACAAACATGGTACGTCCTTTGATTCTCCGAACAACCCAAGGAGAGGAGGATTTCTCATCCTCACTTCAGGGGTGAGGAAAGCGGGCTCAGAGATATCACTGCTGGAGCCGGGATTCAAAGCCGGTTCCACTTGCCCCTGAAGCCAGCCTTCTTTTCACTGACCCGCAGGGTCAGAGGGAACAGAGAAGGCAACACTTACCCACACGTAGGCGTTTCTGAGCGTGCAAGGCTCTTCTAGGTGTAAGATCTCTACTCCTCTTCTGAAACAGAGGACTCTGTTTTAACCTGTTCATGGGCTTTTTCCCTTCCAAAGAAGGAAGACATTTCATGGTCCCTTTAGTGATTAAAACCCGTAGGGAGTAAATACATCTTTGAAACAGTAACGGGAGTAGGGTTTACCTACTCATTCCTGTTATTCTAAAATAAAAGGCCACTGACACATCACATCCCAAGCAGCTCATTACACACACACACACACACGTTTCTCCAGTCCTTCCCGGTCTCCTGCTTCTGCTGGTATTCTGCACTGCACTCTGTACTGAGGAGAGATTACCCTGTTCTTCTTGGAACTTATTTGGCCTCATTGAATGTAACTGCTTCTGGCTAGGGCTCTGCTGCTCTGTTCTGGTCTCCCAATTGCCCACACCAGGCCCGCTGCCAGGGTCCCAGTGACTCAGCTTCATTCCCACACAGGTTAGCATGAACGAAATAATCCACAAAGCACAGGCATATATGTCACACCTAATACTTGTCATGATAAATGGATTCATCTTTAACCGGATCTTAGACTACAAAGATGCTTTGGCAAAAGTATCAAGCAAAAGACTAGGAATAACAACAAAAAACAATGCAAAATGAAACAAAACAGAATGCCATCCCTCCTAACTTACTAATAAAAAAATTAGAGGAGAAATGATGTGATATGCTTAGACTAACCAATCAATAAATAGTCAGATGGTTTAGTGTTTGACTCTTGATTTCAGCTCAGGTCATGATCTCAGCGTCATAAGACTGAGACCTTGTCAGGCTCCAGGGATTCTCTAATTCCTCCTTCCTCCCACATACTTTCCCTTTGCCCCTCCTCCCTCCACCCCCACACTCTCTCTCTCTAAAAATAAAATTAAATAAACAAACAAATAAATAAATAAACAGCAAGATGTGACTGCAAAGAAATTGGGCAACTGACCAAACTACAGAGTTCTGAGCTGAGTTGCTGTATATCATTTGTCTAGCAGAGCCTCAAGCTCCAAACTCTTTCTTGGCTGCTCTCCATGGCTGTATAGCAAGCCATCTAGGATTGTATAGCCAGATAAAGAGGATGGTGGACCCTGACCTTGAAAGCCACAAACTGAGGCTTTCTTCCTTGATGTGTGTATTAATAATTTTCCTGTTGCTATAATTGTTCCTTTAGTGAAAGGTGATGAATTTCTTCTTGTTTAAGTGATAAGGGACACGGTTTGCTATTTTTGCTTATCACACATCCAGAAAAAGAAAATGAGAGAATCCATACTGATGGGAAATTGCTGTTAATAGATCAAATAATACCTGGACCAAACCCTTGAAACCACCAACAGAATTAAGTCTGCAGAAAGCCACACAGCCCATAGTTAAAGAATATTGGGGAAAAAACACAGATGCTTTGCTTAAGAGAATGAGAATGTAGCCCAAGGGGATAAGAAATGAAGTAGGCTGCACAGTCTTCATAGTCACAAGGTGAAGGGCTTCTGCTTTTGCTAACAAAAAATAGCACCACTGACACACGTTGCTGAGATGTTTTACCGACCCAGACGGGGGGGGTGGGAGGGAGGAACCACTCACCACCAGACCACAATCTTGATGAAACCAAATGGACCAGGGTCAGAAAGACAAGTCAATCAATCTTGAAGTTTACCCAATCTCTGACCAATCAGAAGAACCCATGACCCCAAGGCCGTTACCCTTGATTTTTGCCCTTAAAAATCCTCCCTTGCAAGCCATTGGGGAATTTGGGACTGTTCTGGATGCTGCCACACCAATAAATAAGCCTATCTTTCTGCACTGCAAAAGCTCAGTATCAAGTGGTTGTTGTTGTTGTTGTTGTTTTAAATGGCTTGCTACTCATCAGCAAGACAAACTCTTCTTTGGTTTGGTTATACCTTTGCATTTCCCAGTGCCAAGGGGATATTTACAGAAATGGAACAACAGTGGCCATTAGAATGGTGGATAACTGCAAAAGCAAGAACCAATACATCCCAGTTTCCTTTCATTGATCTTTCACAGAAACATGAGAATAAGTGCTCCCCCGGCCTATGAACAGCAATATCCTGCCAACATAAAGTAGTAATGAGCTAGTTTACAACATTCTTCAGGAAAGGTGGGAAGGAGCTCTTCCCAGGACAGGAGCAAAGTCAGTACTGAGACTGGAGACATGGCTCCAGAGCTCACTAACCTAGGCCAATAGTCAACTTCTCAGAGCTATGGTTGACTGATCTGTAAAATGAGAATGGCCATTCTTACAGAGACAGGTTAACCCACTGCAGTAGAAAAATATAGACTTGAGGCACCTGGGTGGTTCAGTCGTTTAGCGTCTGCCTTTGGCTTAGGTCATGATCCCAGGCTCCTGGCATCAAGCCCCGCGTTGGGCTCCCTGCTCAGCGGGGAGCCTGCTTCCCCCTCTCCCACTCCCCCAGCTTGTGTTCCTTCTCTCACTGTTTCTCTCTCTCTCTCAAATAAATAAAATCTTTTAAAAAATTACGTCAATTTTGTTAAATGCTCAATTTTCAAAATGATATATATTCTATATTTATATAATTATTAAATTTATATATAATGCATATTTTATAACATAAAATTTTGAGAATATCTTTTTTAATTTTAAAAACTTCACACTTATTCCTCCCCTTCCCTAACCCACAATTTTGGCATATGCAAGCAGTAATAAGCCCAGCAAAGTCACCCCTGAGGAAAGAAGTCAGAGGTACTAATACAACCACTCTCAAAACCCTGGAATAGAATTTCGAGAGGTCCTCAGTCAGAACCTAGTGCTGCAGCCAGCCAATCAACCCGCTGTAACTTTATGCCACCATTCTCACCAAATGAAGGGGCCTCTCTCAGGCTGGGAAAATAGGAAGTTGGCAGTTTCCGGCTCCTGGGAAAGATATTCCGGCAGCCAACTTATAAATACTTAAGATGCCCACCAACTCCAAGAGAAGAGACCAAACTAATACACAAAGGAAGGCCTCTGCCAGCGTCTCCTCTCCCTACATCAGGGCCTCCTATCAGGAGTCATTAGGAAGCCCAAACAGCTTCACAGTTCCTGCTTCCTGACTGCTGTCATATTTGCCGTCTTTGTCATCACAGGCAAATGCCAGCAGAGGACTTTTGGGGTGCCAAGCCACAGTGAAAGTCGGGGACTCACACTGCACCTCCATAGCTTGTCTCCTATGGAAATCAAATAGAAAAACCAATAAATTATGTTCATAATAAAAGTGTGCGTTCATTAAGTATTTGCCTACATTAATTGATTTTACTTGCTTAATAATCCTATAAGATAGAGACAACATTACTTGATTTTACAGAGAACACTGAGGCAGAGAGAGAACACAAGCCAGTAGGTAATAGAGCAAGATTTGAATGTAGGTCAGTTAATTTAAGAGCCCAAACTATGAACCCCTATTCTGTACTCCCTAGGAAAACAGTAATATTAGCAGCTGATGTCTGTGGAGCACCCTTTATGAATCAGATGAATTCTATTTTATTGAACACCAATGCCAACACAGCAGGGCAGTTTTCTTTTTTAATTTTTAATTGCAAATAGTAAAATAAGCTTTTTTTTTCCATGTACAGTTCTCTGAGATTTTAAACATGCATGCATTTTTATAACCATTGCCACAGATAGGATATAGAATAATTCCAGCCAAGGAAAGCATTCCCTTGTAGCTAACCCTTCATGGTCAAACTCCTGACTATAATTCCTGGCAACCATTGATCTGATCCCTGTGCCTATATTTTTTCTTTCTCCAGAATGTTATACACATAAAGTATTATATAACCTTTTGAAACGATTTTTTCACTTAACCAACACATCCACGATTTATCCTTGTCATTGTGTGCCTCAGTAGTTCATTCCTCTTGGTTGCTAAGTGGTATTCCACGGTGTGAATATACCACAGTTTGTTTATCTATCCACTGACAGACATCTGGGTGGTTTCCAGTTTTCGACGTTTTTATTACTCTGCTATAAACACACACACACACACACACACACACACACACACACACACACAGATGTGTGTGTGAACGTAAGTTTTCTTTTCTCTAGGATAAATCTCCAGAAGTAGAATTTCTAGGTCAAATGATAAATATGTTTAACGTGTTGAAACAACTGCCAAGCTCTTTTCCAAAATGGCAGTACCATCTTGCATTCCTACCAGAAATGTGAGTGTCCCAGTTACTGAGCATCAGCACTTCGTGTTGCATTTTTTAATTTAGCCATTCTAATGAGTATGTAATAGTTTGTTGTAGTTTTAAGCATTACTAATGATGTTGAGCACCTTTTCAGTTGCTTATCTGCCATCTTTATATCTTCTATGGCAAAAAAAGTCTGTTCAAATCTTTTGCCCACTTTTTAAATTGGTTTGATTAAGCTTAATTGAGTTTTGAGAGTTCTTTATGTACTTTAGACACAACTGACTTGTGTTTGCAAATATTTTCTCCCAATATGGGGCTGGTTTTCCACTCTATTAACAGTAATATTTGCAAAGCAAGAGTTTTTCATTTTCTTTTTTTTTTTGAGATTTTATTTATTTATTTGACAGAGAGATCACAAGTAGACAGAGAGGCAGGCAGAGAGAGAGGAGGAAGCAGGCTCCCTGCCACACAGAGAGCCCGACGCAGGCCTCGATCCCAGGACCCTGAGATCATGACCTGAGCCAAAGGCAGAGGCTTTAATCCACTGAGCCAGCCAGGCACCCGAGTTTTTCATTTTCACTAGGTCCAATATATCAACTCTTACTTTATAGATCAGGCTTGTGTTACCCTATCTAAGAAATATTACCTAACTCAAGGAAAAAGATTTTCTGCTATGTTTTTTTCTAAGAGCTTCATAGTTCTATGTCTTACATTTAGGTCTATCATTCATTTGGAGTTAATTTTTGTAGGTGACATAAATGTAGGTCAACGCTCACTTTTTTGCATGTGGATAGCCCAGCACCATCTGCTAAAGATAGTCTCTTGTCCATTGGACTGCCATTGCACCTTTGTCAAAAATCAGTTGACTCTATGATTTTGCATTGTATATATGGTTCATTTGTCTGCATGACATTCCTTTCATCAATATCATACTGTGTTGATAACTGTTGCTTTACAGTATATCTTAAAACAGGTAGTGAAATCCCCCAACTCTGTTCTTTTTTCAAAACTGTTTTGGCTTTCTAGTTCCTTTCCATATAAATTTTAGAATCAGCAATATCTACAAAGAAACTGCTTTGACGGAGTATCATAGCCTTGGTGACTCATAAACAACAGAAATGTATTCCTCTCCGTTCTGGAGACTGGGAAGGCCAATATCAAGAACCTGTAGATTCAGCGTCTGGTGAGAACTGCTTTCAGTTTCACAGACGGCTGTCTCCTTGCTGTGTCCTCATATGGCAGAAGAGGCCAAGGAGCTCTCTGGAGTGTCTTTGTGAGGGCACTAATCCCATTCAGAGGGCTCCACACTAATGACCTAATCCCTTCCCAAAGTTTCCCCCTCCAAATACCATCAGACTGAGGCTTTGGTTTCAGCATATGAATTGTGGGAGAGTTGGGAGCATAAATATTCATTCTATAGAAGAAGCTTTCTGGGACTTTGGTTGGGATTGCTTAAATCCTTAGATCAATTTAGGGAGAATTAATAATATTGAGTCTTCTAGTCCATCAACACAACGTGTTTCCATATTTACCCGGGTCTTCTTTAATTAGTGTTTGGTAAGGCATTAATTTTAATCTCACTATATAAATAAATAGGTGATTTAACTTTGTAGTGGAGCCAACATTCTGAAATAAGTTCCATCTGCCTCCAAGGACATAATTCTTTCCTCTAAACCCACTGCCTTGCAAACAGATTGTTTCTTGGGTTTTGGCAGTTTTTTTTATTAACATATAATGTATTATTTCTTTCAGGGGTACAGATCTGTGAATCATCAGTCTAATCACAGCACTCCCCATAGCACATAACCTCCCCACAAATAGATTGGGTTTCTTTTTGTTGTTGTTATTTATTTATTTATTTTCAGTGTTCCAAGATTCATTGTTTATGCCCCACATCCAGTGCCCATGCAATACGTGCCCTCAATACCCACCATCAGGCTCACCCATCCCCCCACCTCCTCCCCTCCAAGACCCTCAGTTTGTTTCTGAGTCCACAGTCTCTTATGTTTCATCTCCCTCCCTGATTTACCCTACTTCCCATTTCCTTTCCTTCTCCTAATATCCTCTACATTACTCCTTATGCCCCACAAGTAAGTGAAACCATATGATATTTGACTTTCTCTACTTGGTTTATTTTACTCAGCATAATCTCTTCCAATCCAGTCCATGTTGCTACAAAAGTTGGGTATTCATCCTTTCTGATGGAGGCATAATATTCCTTTGTATATATGGACCACATCTTCTTTATCCATTCATCTGTTGAAGGGCACCTTGGCTCTTTCCACAGTTTGGCAATTGTGACCATTGCTGCAATGAACATTGGGGTGCATATGGCCCTTCTTTTCACTACATCTGTATCTTTGGGGTAAATAACCAGTAGTACAATTGCAGGGTCATAGGGTAGCTCTATTTTTACTTTTTTAAGGAATCTCCACACTGTTTTCCAAAGGGGCTGCACCAACTTGCATTCCCACCAACAGTGTAAGAGGGTTCCCCTTTCTCCACAGCCTCTCCAACCCTTGTTGTTTCCTGTCTTGTTAATTTTGGCCATAATAGATTGGTTTTTTGCCAAGATTTTATTTCTTTATTCATTAAAATAATAAATGATTTTCCCCCAAGCTATTATTCATTCAGCTATTTTTTATCAGTATTAGGATTATGATTACAATTAAAGTAGAAAAATTCTTACAGTATGTTATTACATTTAAAAAATGCAGGATAGGGTGCCTGGGTGGCTCAGTTGGTTAAGCAACAGGCTTCAGCTCAGGTTATGATCCTGGAGTCCTGGGATCAAGTCCCACATTGGGCTCCCAGCTCCCCGGGGGTCTGCTTTTCCCTCTGACCTTCTCTCTTCTCGTGTTCTCTCTCTCTCTCACTCTCTCTCTCTCTCTCTCAAATAAATAACATCTTTAAAAAATCCAGGATATAAAATTTTATCTACTATATGATCTTAACTACATCAAAAATACATGTACAGAAAAAATACATTAAAATATATTAAAACGTTTAATACTCCTGACATAGGCAGGCCAAGAGCAGGTCCCAGAGGACCAGCCAAGATGATACTTGGTTTCAACTAGGATAGAATCAAATGCAAGCCAGGAGGAAGTGAAAGCAGAGTTTACGGAATAACATCTGTGATAGAATATAGCAGACAAAGTGACTAGGAGCCTCAGAGAGGGAGAAGTGAGTCTTCCTGTCACAGGGGGTTAGGAGTTTATATTGGAAAAGGGTCCAGGGTGTGTATTCCTTCAGGAATCTAGGATAGGGTCCAATCAAAGGTAAGTGTCAGGGGAACAATAGCTGTTAATCCATAAATCACCAAAGTTAGAGAGTACTCATGCCAGTGCCAACCGAGGTTTGTTTGAAGCTAATGTCCTGGAACATTCTCAGGATCTGGTTCTTCTTAGAAGTTATGGGGGCTTATGACAAAACTCACCTCAGAGAGGGAACTAGCTTCTTTGGTTTACTCAGTTGCGAGGTGAAATACAGAACATGAGTAAATGGAGCCTAGCAGAGAAACTGTAGAAATGGAGCCTTTCCAAAATGAAGCCCCTTCAGTTTCCTTATCTCAATTTTTAGTTATAGAGCTGTGCATAATTGTGAAAGTCTTCTTTGCCGGAGGCCCGCTCCGGCTGAATGAGGAGTCCCTGAAGGAAACACTGTGTCGACAATGAGAGAGCGCCGAACATTCCTTTGCGATCACCAGCTAGGCATCTCTGCCTTGCTGGCTTTCAGTATCTTTATTTATAGGCAACAAGTGACATGTCATCAGAAGGCAGAATGTTTTTACAACAGATGACTTTTAGTGGTAAGGTATACTGATCAATAAGATTAAAAAAAAAGGCTTAGATTAGTAAATTACATACAGAGTTAAGCTTTAAGATATAAGCTAGATTACTAGTAAACCAGCTAGGAGTCATCCTGTCTGGCACCTTAACCATAATAGGGGGAAGTGTTATTTAGTCTGCAGAGGTAGAGTTGAAGTTGTTTGCATAGGCCATTTCTTTATGACCGAGTGTGTAAGCACCATGGGGGCCCTGCTCTAGCAAGGGCTTATACAAATGGTAGTGTTTTCTAACTACCTTGTTATTCTTTGACAATTGAGTCTCCATTCTCATTACAGACACCAATATAAGGGAATGTGGGTGTTTGTGTAGCAAGGATACTTATGGAATGTAGGGCTTACAGATAAGCAAGCAATTAAAGGCTCAGATGCGTTGTATACAAAGCTTTAGCTATACCATAAATATAACAACCAGAAGTTAGTCTGTTTGGCGTCAAAGAAAAAGATAACTTATTTTGCAAGGGTAAAAGCGTTTGCTTAAGCCTCTTTTCTCTGACTGGGTGCAGAACTCTTTATTTATGGACTTTTGTGTGTGTGGCAATGTTCTTGTTAGTACACTTTTATTACCTTAAGCCCACTATTTAACTATTCAAGAGCCTTGACAATCTCATTGACAGAGCTGCAGGAGATTTAAAGGGCAAGTACAAAAAGTACACTCTTAAGGATTGCAAGGGGGTCTCCGTTTGGTTTAGAGCATCCTAAGGCCCTGTTAAGAGTAATGTGCTTTTGCTTTTAGGATAAAGACCAATTAGTAGAAAGAGGAGATGCCAGTTCCGCACCATCCGCAGGAGCGAGGCTCAGACTGCCCTTTCCTCGCCGTGATCACATCAGGTCTGGTGGGGTTATTTTATGGCGGCAGGAGCTGTGCTTCTACTGCTTCCTTCTCACTGAGACTTACCGAAGTCAGTGAGTTTTCCCGTGAGGCAGGAGCCGTGCTTCTACTGCCCCCTTCCCCACAGTGACTCCGTCAGCTTGCGAGCTGGGGCGGCTCCCAACATATCCCCCTTTTTTATTTTTTAAATGCAGAATTTCTAATTCATCTGCGACTTTGCGAATTCCCTTGTTTAGTGCATGATAAAAGACTAGAAAGAGACATAGGCCAATCAGAATAAGCCCAAGAACCAAACCGATATTTATAAGTAAGGAGAGCAAATTGCGATGGTCAACAACTTTGAAGTCCTGTTAAAAAGGAAGTTGCTACCTGTGAGGGAGAGGCCAGAGCAGAGCAATGGTCTAAGCCCCGATCTGTTGATGAAGTGACTGCAGATCCAGGCTGAGGCTCCTATGACTCTATACACCTAATAAATGGTCTTGAACATTTTGCCACGCAACAGAGGATTGGTTGTATTTAAGGGGACTCACACATATCCAATTATATTCTTTGTGACGCCAGAGAGCAAGTCGCACCTTTAGAGAAGTTAATTCATTTCCAATATATAAAATAGCCTCTTCAAGCACATCTACCTTTGCTTCTAATTTTCTATCTATAATCTCCTGAGTAGCCAAAGCATACGAAACATTTTTAGATAATTGATCCACACATTGTGCTGTGTGGACCTCTTGAACTAATGCGGTAGCAGAAGCAGTTAAAGATCCTATAATGGCAATAAGTGCAGTAATACCTAATATTAATCTTGCTACAAAATGTTTGTATCGAATAGAAAGAGAGTTATTGATTTATTGAATAACCTGTAACCCATAGTCATCATACCAAGGGATAGTTAATTTAACAGGAAGCTGAAAAACAAGACCAACAGCAGCAAAAGGACTATGACACTAAGAAGACCAAAGTAAAACAATAGAACAAATGCCTAAAACCGTAATTCAAGAAAGCCTTACCAAAAAGAAGAGATTTCAAGCTACATATTGAAAGAGCATATCACTACCCCGAGAATATGAACCCAAAACAACAAACATCAAGACATAAACTAATAAAATTAATAAACTTTAGGGGCACCCGGGTGCCTTAGTCCGTTAAGTAACTGACTTGACTTCAGCTCAGGTCGTGATCTCTGGGTTGTGAGATCGAGTCCCATGTTGAGCCCTGAGTGGGGTTTCACACTGGGAGTGGAACCTGCCTAAGATTCTCAGCCTCTCTCTCTGCCCCTCCCCCTGTTCATGCTCTCTCTCTCTCTCTCCTCTCCCTCTTTTAAAAAAAATTACTAAATTTTAAAGGAAAGGCCTTTGGGACAAATACTGAGGGACAGTATTAAACTATCACCACAATTTTTGATAGCAACATTTTATGCCCCATATCTATGCATGAAAAAAAAGTTGAGAAACATAATTAAGATATGCAAGATAGAAAATGTAAACCAAGGATTTTAATATCTGGCAAAACTGACTTTCAAGTGTAAAGGGCAAAAATAAATGTTGTTAGCAATAAGGAAAAAGACAAGGACTATGATCTCCATGAGCCCTTCCTCTGGAATCTTATCTGAAACTTAATTAGAGCTTCAATAACCTTAATAGTTAAAATAGAATAAAACATTGGGCACTTGGGTGGCTCAGTCCGTTAAGCATCTGCCTTTGGCTCAGGTCATGATCCTGGAATCCCAGGATCAAGCCTCAAGTCAGGGTCCCTGTTCAGTGGGGAGTCTGCTTCTCCCTCTGCCCCTCACCCAGTTCGTGGTCTCTCTCATTCACTCATTCTCTGTCAATAAATAAAATCATTAAAAAATAAAATAGAATAGAATAAAACATATTAAAAATGTTTAATACATGAATTCACAATAATATTTTTTAAACTACCTAATCATCTTGGGAGGTGAGAGAGAGCAAATTTCTTATCTTGTGACCTGATAAACAAGAGAAGGAATCAAATATTTATCCAACCTTTTGAAATGAAATGTACCACTGAGTGACCAAACAGGTGGAAACATCTGTTTTTAAAAGCATTCCTACAAATAAATTAAAAAGAAATAAAAATATATAGCATGTCACTATTTCGCAGCCCCAAGTTAATGATCTAAGTGGCGACCACTAACTGCAAGAAGAAACAAAAAGAGACAACCAGACATTACAAGCCTCTGATGAAAGCAGACAACACCATCTATGTTTGCCAAGAGGATTAAAACTAAGCCTAATCAAGCCTCTAGATACCGCTGCCAATGTTCAGAGAGCATCTAGGAGGGAGGAGCATGTCGAACCACACCAGAAGTATGGAATCTCTACAGGTCAAATGGTCTGGGTTTTTCAGACATAAATTATAAGGAAAATAAAGTGATAGAGGAGAAACCTGTAGATTAAAAGAATTTGACTCCTAGGGAAAATACCAGAGCTATCTCCTTCAAAGATTCATTCAAGATAATCCTAGTCAGGGGTTCCTGGGTGGCTCAGTCGGTTTAGTGACTGCCTTTGGCTCAAGTCATGATCCCAGGGTATTGGGATGAAGTTATGCCTCGGGCTCCCTGCTCAGCGGGGAGTCTGCTTCTCTCTCTCTCTCTTTCTCTCGCTCTCTCTCCCTCTGTGATCTCTCTTTCGCTTGCTTGCGCTCACTCTCTCTCAAATAAATAAATACAAACTAAAAAAAAAAAAAAAGGGTCCTAGTAGATGGGATGGGAACTACCATTTAGGGATCACAACTATGAGTCTAGCACATTCACCCACAAGTTTCCCCTTTAGTCCTTACAATAACTCTCAGATACATTTTTTTAAAGATTTTATTTATTTATTTGATAGAGAGAGACAAAGCGAGAGGAAACACAGCAGGGGAAGTCGGAGAGGGAGGAGCAGGCTTCCTGTTGAGCAGGGAGCCTGATGTGGGACTTGATCCCAGGATTTTGGGATCATGACCTGAGCCCAAGGCAGACACTTAACTACTGAGCCACCCAGATCCCCCCTCTCAGATACATTTTTTTAAATAAGAAGACATTATTTCTTTTTTTAAAAAAAGATTTTATTTAATTATTTGACAGAGATCACAAGTAGGCAGAGAGGCAGGCAGAGAGAGAGGAGGAAGCAGGCTCCCTGCTGAGCAGAGAGCCCAACGCGGGCCTCGATCCCAAGACCCTGAGATCATAAACTGAGCCGAAAGCAGAGGCTTTAACCCACTGAACCACCCAGGCACCCAAATTTAGCTAATCTTAAATAATAAATTCAATGACTTGGGTGTATGCTTTTTAGTACCTTGAAAATTCACCCCTAATCTAACAGCATGTGTCACACACTCCTCTAAGTTTTCTCAGTCCTACCCTCTTATTCACCCCCATCCTTCTCCCCACCAGTCTCTACCCCTCCTCTTCCTCATCCCTACACTGTCTCTCTCCTTACTCTTCCTACTCCCTTCTCCTCATTCCCACACCCTCCTCACTTCATCCTCTTCTGCACCACCATTCTCTCATCACCACACTACACTTCTCCATCACCCTTTCCCCTGGCCTGGGCTGAGCCCTGACAGCTCCCCAACAGGTCCTTATCCAGAAAGAAGACACAGACCATTTTGTTCAAGGACTCCAAAACCGGGCAGGGTCAGTAGGCCAGGAACTCTCGTATCTTGCTGTGGATGCAAAACAGCATGTGAAAAAACATCCATGTGAAAAAAAAAAAAAGAATATCAACCTACACCTCATACCTTATACGACACTAACTCAAAAGGGATCATAGACCTAAAACCATACAATTTTCAGAAAAAAGCATAGGAGAAAATTTTCATCATGTGGAATTAGACACATAATTCTTGGTGATGACTCCAAAAACACAATTCACAAAAGAAAAAGTTGACAGGTGGGACTTTGTTAAAATTAAAAGCATTTGTTTTGCAAAAATACTGTTTAAAAATTAAAAGGCAAGCTACAGACTCAGAGAAAGTATTTGCAAATAATATACTCACAAAGTATGGACTTATGCCCAGAATATACAAAAAACTCCCAAGACAAAACAAAAAGAAAACAACTTTATTTAAAAATGGGCAAGGAGCCCGATGTGGGGCTTGATCCTGGGTCCCTGGGATCATGACCCAAGCTGAAGGCAGCCACTCAACCAACTGAGCCACCCAGGCGCCCCAGCTGTGTTTCTCTCTGTCAAATAAATAAATAAAATCTTAAAAAATAATAAATAAATAAATAAATAAGGGCAAAAGACTTGAATGCACACTTCACTAAATAGGATGTACAAATAGAAAATAAACACATGAAAAAATACTCAACATCATATGCCACTAAAGGAAACATGATTTAAAACCATGATGTCATACCATTGCATATCTATTTGAATGACTAAAATCAAAAATACTTACAATAATTCCAAGTGCTGACAAGGATGCAGAGCAGAGCAAGTCAACCCCTCATACACTGCTGGTGGGAATACAAAATGATACAGTCACTCTAGAAAACACTTTGGCAGTTTCTTATAAATCTAAAAATACTCTTGGCATATGAACCTGCAATCCCAATCTTGGGTATTTACCCTAGAGAAATGAAAACTAATGTTTACAAAAAGAGCTTATGGCAGCTCTATTCATAATTGCCCAAACTAAAACAACCCCAATGTTCTTCAATTAGGTGAATGAATAAACTGGAACATCTATCCAATGGAATACTACTCAGCATGTATCAATAGTGTCTAGATGAGGGCGCCTGGGTGGCTCAAGGGGTTAAAGCCTCTGCCTTCAGCTCAGGTCATGATCTCAGGGTCCTGGGATTGAGGCCCGCGTGGGGCTCTCTGCTCAGCAGGGAGCCTGTTTGTTCTTTCTGCCTGCCTCTCTGCCTACTTGTGATCTCTCTCTCTGTCAAATAAATAAAGTCTAAAAAAAAATAGTGCCTAGATGAATCTCAAAAGGTATGCTATTTGAAATCCCATCTTAAAAGGTTATAAACAATATGATTCTATTTATATGACGCCTGTAATAAGACAAACTACCAACGGGTATCAGTTCAGTGGTTGCCAGTTTGGCCCCAGGGGAGGTTATCTCTCCAAAGAGGTCCATAGTGAAGTATTTTGAGGTATGTGTTAGTTTCCTAGGGCTGACATAAATAACCAAGTACCACAAAATTGGTTGTCTTAAAGCAACTGAAATTTATTCTCTCACAGTTCTAGAAGTTAAAAGTCTGAAATCAAGGTATTAGCAGGACGATCTTCCTTCTGAAACCACTAGAAGAGGACCTTACTTATCTCTTCCAGCTTCTAGTAGCCCTATCCTTACATTCCTTGGCTTATGAGAGCATAGCTCAAATCCCTGCTTCTATCTTTACATGGCCTTTACCCATGTGTGCCTCTAACTTTACATGGAATTTTCCTCCTTTTTAAAATTACTAGCAGTTAGAATGGCTAAAATTAACAAGAC
The DNA here is from genome assembly GCA_004023965.1 of Spilogale gracilis. Taxonomy (NCBI): domain Eukaryota; kingdom Metazoa; phylum Chordata; class Mammalia; order Carnivora; family Mephitidae; genus Spilogale; species Spilogale gracilis. Next base: position 16,503 of record PITA01022982.1, read on the forward strand.
AGGGAACAACAAAAGTTGGCAAGGATGTGGAGAAAGGGGAACCCTCTTGTACTGTTGGTGAGAATGCAAGCTGCTACAGCCTCTCTGGAAAACAGTATGGAGTTTCCTCAAGATGTTAACAAAAGAGCTACTCTATGACCCAGGAATTGCACGATTGGTTTTTATCCCAAAGATACAGATGTAGTGAAAAGAAGGGGCACATGCACCCCAATGTTCATAGCAGTATGTCCACAACAGCCAAACTGTGGAAGGAGCTGAGATGTCTTTTAACAGACAAATGGATAAAGAAGATATGGTTCATATAGACAGTGGAATATTCTCAGCCATCAGAAAAGATGAATAATCATTTGTATCAATATGGGTGGAACTGGAGGGTATTATGCTAAGTGAAATAAGTCAATCAGAAAAAGACAATTATCATATGGTTTCACTGATATGTGGAATATAAGGAATAGCACAGAGGACCATAGGTGAAGGGCGAGAAAACTGAATGGGAAGAAATCAGAGAGAGAGACAAACCATGAGAGATTCTTGACTCCTGGAAACAAACTGAGGATTGCGGAAGGGAGGAGGGTGAGGAGATAAGGGTAACTGGGTAATGGGCATTAAGGAGGGCACATGATCTGATGAGCACCGGGTATTACACACAACTAATGAATCACTGAACACTACATCAAAAACTAATGATGTCTCATATGCTGGCTAATTGAATTTAAATAAAAAATGAATAAATAAAATAAATAAAAGACAATGGTGATGCCTTGGTGGCCCAGTTAGTTGGGCAACTGACTCTTGATTTCAGCTCAGGTCATGATCCTGGGGGTCCTGGGATCAAGCCGTGTCAGGCTCCAAACTCAGTGGGGAGTCTGCTTAAGATTCTCTCTCTCCCTCTGCTCCTACCTGCTCTCCCCCAACCCCTGTGTGTGTACTCATGCATGCATGTGCTTCCTCTCTCTCTCTAAAATAAATAAATCTTAAAAAAAAAACACTAGGGTGCCTGGGTGGGCACCCAACTCTTGATTTCCAATCAGGTCATGATCCCAGGGTCATGGGATCAAGCCTGGTGCCAGGCTCTGCACTGATCATAGAGTCTGTTTGTCCCTCTCCCTCTGCTACCTGCCCCCTGCCCTCTCTCTCTCTCTCTCTCTCAAATAAATAAAATCTTTAAAAGACACCAGTTATATTGGATTAAAGCCCACCCTCATGGCCTTATCTTCACTTGATCACATCTCTAGAGATTCTTTCCAAATAAGGTTACATTCACTAGTACTGGAAGTTAGGACTTCAACATATTGGTGGGGCCCAGGGGGAAAGAAAGGATATAATCCAATCATAAAAAAAGTGATAGAAATGGGCGCCTGGGTGGCTCAGTGGGTTAAAGCCTTTACTTTCAGCTCAGCTCATGATCTCAGAGTCCTGGGATCGAGGCCTGCATCAGGCTCCCTGCTGAGCAGAGAGCCTCCTTTCTCTATCTGCCTGCCTCTCTGCCTACTTGTGATCTCTGTCAAATAAATAATTTTTAAAAAGTGATAGAACTGTTCTGATTCTGATTACAATTGTGGTTTCAGTAATCTGTTTGCGTATTAAAACTGAAAGAACTATACATTTTACAAAGCTACTATAAATTTAAACAAAAAAGGAAAAGCACAGGTAGAGGGATGTCAACTTTCATTTTGCCAAGGAAAAGATATTTGAAATATATATACTGCCATCATTTACTATTCTCATCATTTTGTTGAAGAAAGATTGATGAATACCAAAAAATAAGAAAAACATAATCTCCAAATAACATCAGTCTGTTCATTACAATAAATTTAGAGTAAAGATTTCATTACAAACAAGAGAGCATTATTGGCCAAATACATAATATAAAAACTGAAATAGAGCACCTGGGTGGCTCAGTGGGTTAAAGCCTCTGCCTTCAGCTCAGGTCATGATCTCAGGGTCCTGGGATCGAGGCCCACATCAGGCTCTCTGCTCAGCAGGGAGCCTGCTTCCTCCTCTCTCTCTGCCTGCTACTGTGCCTACTTGTGATCTCTCTCTGTGTCAAATAAATAAATAAAATATTTTAAAAAACTGAAATAATTGAAGGTAGAAATAGACAGGTGAACCAGTATAGTTGGAGACTTTGATGCTCCACTTTGAATAATTGAAGAAAAAGTGGAAGATCGAGAGAGAAACAGAAGACTTGAACAACACTCTAAGCTAATATATCTAACAGATATCCATAGAGAACACTTCACAGTAGAATACAAATCTTCTTCTCAAGTGCCCATGGTACATTATCCAGAAGAAAACATATGTTAGGCCATAAAATAAGTCTCAACAAATTTAAAAGGACTGAAATCATATAAAGTATGTTCTCTGACTACAATGGAATAAAATTAGAAGTAACAGGAAAAAAAATTGGATTCACAAACATGTGAAAATTAAACACACTCCTAAAAAAGAGAGACCCATGGGTCAAAGAAGAACTCACAAGGAAAATTAGAAAATACTTAGGTATAAATGAAAACAAAAACACAACATACCAAAATCTATGAGACGTGGTTAAGGCAATGCTTACAGGATTTATATAGCTATAAACATATATATTTAAAAATAAGAAAAATCTCAAATCAGTGACCTAACTTCCACCTCAAAATACTACAAAAAGAAGAGCAAACTAAACCTAAGGAAAGCAGAAGGAAATAAATAATAATTAGAGCAAAAAATAAATGAAATAGAGAATAAGAAGCAATAGAGCAAATCAAGGAAACTAAAAGTTTCTCTTTGCAAAGACCAACAAAATTGACAAGTAAGTCTAGCTTGACCAAGAAAAGAGAGAGAGACAATCCAAATTACTAAAGTAAGGTATGGAAGAGGGAACATAACTACTGACCTTACAGAAATGAAGTGAATTATAAGGAAATACTATGTATGTCAACATATTAGACAACCTAGATGAAACAAGAAGAACAAATTCCTAGAATGACAAAAACTACCAAAACTGACTCAAGAAGCAATAGAATCGGGGCAATCCAAATGTCTGTCACTGAGGAATGGATAAACAAAATGTCGTTTATCGATCTAATAGAATATTATTTAGTCATAAAAAGGAGTAATGTACTGTCACATGCTGCAATGTGGATGACCCCTGAAAACATAACTAAAAAGCCAGACATAAAAGGTCATATACTGGGCACCTGGGTGGCTCAGTTGGTTAAGCGACTGCCTTCGGCTCAGGTCATGATCCTGGAGACCCGGGATCGAGTCCCACATCGATCGAGTCCCTGCTCGGCAGGAAGCCTGCTTCTCCCTCTCTCACTCCCCCTGCTTGTGTTCCCTCTCTGGCTGTGTTTCTCTCTGTCAAATAAATAAGATCTTTTTAAAAAAAAATCTTTTTAAAAAAGGTCATATACTATGTAATCCCACTTACATGAAATGTCCACAATAGACCAATCCACAAAGACAGAAAATAGTTTAGTGGCTGGTAAGGGAGAGGGAAATGGGGCATGACTACTAATAGGTACAGAGTTCTTTTAGGGGAGATGAAAATATTCTGGGAGATAGTATAGTAAATATAGTAAAAAATGGTGAATTGTACAAAAGGGAAGATTTTATGGTCTTTGAATTATTTCCAACTTTCAAGAAGGATGTTACAGCAACAGACAAATTTGAATATGAATTATATACCAGATGGCAATATTGTGTCAATGTTAATTCTCCTGAGTTTGATCATTACAATGTGGTTATAGAAGAGAATGTTCTTCTTTTTAGGAGAAACACACTGAAATATTTAGAGGTAAAAAGTCATAATATCTATAAGTAATTCTCAAATGCTTCAACAAAAATAATAATAAAATGGAATGAGTCAATAAGGCAATTAATAGTTTGCAAAATATTGATTGGTGATTCTATTTGCTCCATTCTTTGCTCCATTCTTACAAATTATGACACTATTCTTCCAACTTTAAAAGTTTTTCAAAATACAAAAGTATTGTTTAATGAAAAAGGTCTAGGAAATTCAGGAGGGCTTAAACAATATTCTAAACTTATGTAAAAGTCACATGGAAATACAATGTCCAGGCAGCCTTCCCTTTGTATTTGTCAATACTTTTTCATTTGTAAGTGACAGAAACCCATTTCCAACTGATTTATCACAAAAGGGCATTTATAAGCTCACAGAACTGTAAAGTTCAAGAATGGGACCTGTCAGGCATGACCAGATCCACACATTCAAATGACATCCTCAGGAATTAGTCTTGCTCTCTTTACCTCTGTTCTCTTCTTTCCTCCATAGTTGTCTCATTATCAAGCAGTTTTGCCATTCCTGGTGAAAAGATGGTTGTCACCAAGTTCAGGCTTATATTCTTTTTCTTTTTAAGATTTTATTTATTTATTTGACAGAGAGAAATACAGCTAGAGAGGGAACACAAGCAGGGGGAGTGAGAGAGGGAAAAGCAGGCTTCCTGCCAAGCAGGGAGCCTGATGTGGGGCTCGATCCCAGGTCTCCGGGATCATGACATGAGCGGAAGGCAGTTGCTTAACAAACTGAGCCACCCAGGCGCCCCTAGGCTTATATTCTATCCTCTTAACAACTCCAGTTAGATAGATGATAGATAGATAGATAGATAGATAGATAGATAGATAGATAGATAGATAGATAGATAATAGCATGCTTGTTTAACAGATTCAGCAAATGTTTCATTGACTCTGATTGGCCTATCTTAGATTAGAAAAAAATCACTGAAGCAAAAGAGGTGCAGAACTGCTTTTTTAAGCAAAATAGATTAAAGTAAAACAGAAATGTGTTGGGTAAAATAGTCTCCCTTCCTCTCCTGTTGCCCAGTTCATCAGTTTTTCCAGACAACATTGCTACCAATCGTCTGGCAACCTTCCCAAGAAATTCTTTTACTAAACAGTCACGTATGCGTGATACAGCCATGCACACACTTAGGCACACACTCACATACATACACATGATAACATACTGTACCTAACTCTTTTCACAATATAATAAATCCTGGAAGTTGTTTCATTTCACCACATACAGATCTGCTTCCTGGTTTTTGGGGGGTTTTGTTTTTGCTTTTTTAGATTTTATTTATTTATTTGACAGAGAGAGATCACAAGTAGGCATAGAGACAGGCAGGGAGAGAGGAGGAAGCAGAGTCCTCGCCCAGCAGAGAACCCAATGTGGGGCTCGATCCCAGGACCCTGGGATCATGACCTGAGCCGAAAGCATAGACTTAACCCACTGAGCCACCCAGGCACCCCTGCTTCCTATTTTTAATAGATGCATAGTACCACAAAATGTGAATATGTTATAAAAATCTTTTCCATTTCATTCAAAAACTGTCATAACAGGGCACCTGGGTGGCTCTGCCTTCGGCTCGGGTCATGGTCTCAGGGTCCTGGGATCTAGGCCCACATCAGGCTCTCTGCTCGGCAGGGAGCCTGTTTCCTCCTCTCTGTCTGCCTCTCTGCCTACTTGTGATCTCTCTCTGTCAAATAAATAAATAAAATCTTTTTTAAAAAAAAACCTCTCATAACAGATATCAGAAATTCAACACATTGTAAGTAGAGTTTGGATTATTTTTCTCTAATATCATAAAATTGCCCCATTTTTCTTTTCTTTTCTTTTTTAAGATTGTATTTATTTATTTGTCAGAGAGCACAGGCAGGGGGAGCAGCAGGTGAATGGCAGGGGAGAGGCAGGCCCCTCATAGAGCAGGGAGCCAGATGTAGGGTTTCTGGGATAATGACCTAAGCTGACACTTAACCAACTGAACCTCTCAGGTTCCTTGGCCCTATTTTTCTGCTCTCCAGTACTCTTTTAAGCTATTCCTGCAAGTCACTCTTATATGATTTGAGACTGTCCCATCCAGAAAAATCTCTTGGTCCTGCAAATGTACACATTTCACCACACATTCAGTTGTAGGAATCATTTCTTCTTCTTTTTTTTTTTTTAAAGATTTTATTTATTTGACAGAGAGAAACACAGCCAGAGAGGGAACACAAGCAGGGGGAGTGAGAGAGGGAGAAGCAGGCTTCCCGCCAAGTAGGGAGCCTGATGCAGGGCTCGATCTCTGGACTCGGGGATCATGACCTGAGCTGAAGGCAGAGGCTTAACCACTGAGCCACCCAGGCACTCCAGTAGGAATCATTTCTAAATGTGTTCAACATTCACAGTCATGGCCGAAGATGGGAAGTTGGTCAGTTTCTCCATGTCGTTCTCTAAGCAATTTGTTCCTATCCTCATTTCATAAAGAAGGCAGTTACTTTAATGTTTGATTTAAAATGATACACATTGAGGGGCGCCTGGGTGGCTCAGTTGGTTAAGCAACTGCCTTCGGCTCAGGTCATGATCCCGGAGACCCGGGATCGAGCCCCACATCGGGCTGCCTGCTCCGCGGGAAGCCTGCTTCTCCCTCTCTCACTCCCCCCGCTTGTGTTCCCTCTCTGGTTGTGTTTCTCTCTGTCAAATAAATAAATAGAATCTTTAAAAAATAAAAAATAAAAAAAATAAACCACAACAAAACTATCACACTACTGTTACTGTGAGCTTTTCTTGATTATTTATTCTGTAACAATCACTTCAAAAGCACTTTATGTGAATTATCTCATTTAATCTTCAGGAGAACTGTGTTAACCAAATCCTCCCCGTTTCCAGTGAGAAGTCTAAGACTCTAGGACCCTAAGTTGTTGACCAGGTCTCTCATAGCTATTAAAACCCAGACAAGAGATGAAAATTTTGAAGGAATGTCAAAGCCAGTTCTTTTTATGAGGGGGGCATAGATCTAAAACTTTCATATAATTCAAAACTTGTTCATTTCTAAATTAATAACTGATGTCACTTGTTTTTGTTTTGTTTTGATTTCTAAAATTTTCATAGCGTGATTTATATTCTTCAGCAGAGTGTACTCTTCTAAATTATCAGCATAGTTCATCATGATGATTGGTCTTCCTCTTAAGGTTTTTATCGTTTCTCACATTTGGGGCCACCCTTCGTAGCTCTGTAATTAGAATTATTACCTGACAAAGTATTTAAAGAACACTATGGATATAGAGATGATATTACATACAATAACAAGTGAATGTAAAGTGAACAAGTGAAAATTTAACTTGGGGAAATTTTCCAAAGCACATAAAAGCTATAGTCTTTCTTTTTACTTGTGGAAGGATGCCCAATTTGGCAACTATCTAAGCACAGTATACAATTCACCTAGACCGCTAGTGTTGAAATTATGTAATTCTTGGCAGATGGGGTGGGGGAGGATTGCATTGCTTCTAGTTTCTGCATATAGTGTTGTGGTTTATTTCAAAACATTAGTTGGATTATTGGTCCCTCAGGCCAGATACTGCTGCTTTATCTAGGAGCTAAAACCACCAGTTTCAATAAAAATCAGAGTAGTGGGAGCACCTGGGTGGCTCAGTTGGTTAAGTGACTGCCTTCGGCTCAGGTTATGGTCCCAGAGACCTGAGATCGAACCCCGCATCAGGTTCCCTGCTCAGCGGGAGACCTGCTTCTCCCTCTCTCACTCCCCCTGCTGTGTTCCCTCTCTAGCTGTGTCTCTCTATGTCAAATACATTAATAAAATCTTTTTAAAAAAATCAGAATAGTGGTTGCCTATTGAGAGAAGGGGGTTGAGGACTAACTATAATGAGGCATGAAGGAATTTTCTGGGACAACAGAAATCTATATCTTTTTTTTTTTTTTTAAAGATTTTATTTATTTGACAGAGAGAAACACAGCCAGAGAGGGAACACAAGCAGGGGGAGTGAGAGAAGGAGAAGCAGGCTTCCCGCCGAGCAGGGAGCCCGATGGGGGACTCAATCCCGGGTCTCCGGATCATGACCTGAGCCGAAGGCAGTCACTTAACCAACTGAGCCACCCAGGCGCCCCCAGAAATCTATATCTTTATCGGGGTGTTGGTTGTCAAATTTCATTGAATTATACCCTTACTATTAACACATTTCACTGCATGTAAACTTTCAATTCAATTTTTAAAAATTAGCATCTTAAGCTAATGACTGCCCTCTTGAGGGAACAAAGGCACCACTTCTTAGTGTTTAGCAGGCAAGACACAGAAATTTTTGAAGCCATGCAAACAGGGAAAACTGATTTTTCTTCCTGGCCTGAGACTATAAAGTCCCACAGATGAGAGAGCAGTTGAAAACAAAGAAAATTAGAAGCAGTGTAGTAGCTTCCAGCTCCACACCAGTTTCCCTATATCTAGGTTGATGGCAGAGGGAGAAGGCAATGAAGTGCCATTGGAAATCTGGGGGACCCAAGAATAACACACGTGTACCACCTTTCGTCTGGCATTTGAGAGTAGTATCCCCCAGATGTCCCCTGTACCAATGGACAGGGGAATGCAGTAAAAAGGACAGGATACTACAACTGGGCAAGGAGTCAGGAAGACTGCTTGGGTCTCTAGAGGCTCCCAGACCAGTCAAGGCAGAGATGACAACAACAGTAACAATACATTGGAAGGCTTCCCATGTTCCAAGTACTTTTCTAAGTGCTTTATATGTATTATCTGTTAATCCTCTCAGAAATCCTATGTGAGTAGATACTATTATTATTTCCTTTTCCTGATCAAGAAAGCAAGGCAAAGAAATTTGATCAAGGATTTATATCTAATAAGTGGTGGAACTTGGCTGTGTGTATGCAGATCTCTGTATCCTCCAACTTTTTTTTTCAAAATTATTTTTGCTATTCTAAATCATATTAGAATAATGTGTCATTCTACAAAAAAAAAAGCCTGCCAAGATTAGGGTTGCATTGAGTCTATAAATCAATTTGAAGAAGACTGACATCGCAATAGTATTGAATCTTTGAATTCATAAATACAGTGTATTTCTCCATTTACTTATGTCTTCTTTAATTTCTCTGAAATTTTACACTGTTTAAAATTTTCAGTGTACAGGTCTTGGACATATTTTGTTAAATGAACCCTTAGTATTTCATACCTACTGATGTTAGTATACATAATTTTTTTACTTTTTTCAATTTCAATCATTTATTGCTACTATATAAAAATATAATTAAATGCTCTTCATTGAGATTTAATTCACATACCATAAAAGTTACCCTTTTAAAAAATATAGCTCAGTTATTTTAGTATATTCACAAGGTTGTGTAATCATCACCACTATCTAATTCCATAACATCTTCATCACAAAGAGAAACTCCACCCATTAGCATTTGCTCTCCATTTCTCCCTCTCTCAGACCCTGGCAACCACTAATCTGTTTCTCTTTCTGTGGATTTATCTGTAGAATTAATTTTTATGTATTGACTTTATATCATGAGACCTTGCTAAACCCATTTATTATTTCTAGAGGTTTTGTAGATTCCTCTGGATTTTTTACATATATGTTGTCTGAGTGACTGAATATATAGACAACAGCCAAACCATATGTGACAACAGAACTCCGACCTACAACCCAGGCAGCAACTGCTCTAGGAAACCAAATTACAACCTCTGAAGCAATCAAGGCAGCATGGTTAGAACTTGATCAGTGACTGCCAGTATCCTATTTTTTTTTAAGATTTTATTTATTTATTTGACAGAGAGAAACACAGCTAGAGAGGGAACACTAGCAGAGGGACTGAGAGAGGGAGAAGTAGGTTTCCCCGCGTAGCAGGAAGCCCAATGTGGGGCTCGATCGCGGGTCTCCAGGATCATGACCTGAGCTGAAAGCAGTTGCTTAGCCAACTGAGCCACCCAGGCGCCCCTAGTATCCTATTTTTTGATACTGCTTCCAACTCAAGACCAATCAGAAGAACACAAACATGCTCCCCAAACCATCACATAAAATGCCACTTCCAGTTAACCCACCTCTAGCCTCTCTATGATAACAGCCTCCAATCAGTGCAGACTTGAAGCATTCCTTTTTAATTGTAGGCTTTCTGGTCCTCCTACCTGACTTTGAGTCTCTGCTATAGGCAAGTATTAATGGTTATCTGCTATAACAAACTGAATAAATAGCCTATTTTCACTTGGGTGGTCTTTGTTTGCAAATGACGACAATTTACTTTTCTCTCCAAACTGTGACCCTTTTATTTCTTTGCCTCGCCTTATTACTCTGAATAGGACCTCAAGTATGATGCTTAACAAAAGTGGTGAAAGCAGACATCCCAGCTTCTTCGTCAACTCAAAATATTGCAGCGTTTTTAATGAAATTAAACTGCTACAGTATTTAGACTTCTTTGGATATATTTGAAAGGATGGGATAATAGTTTTAGTTTGTTTTTAGTATATGTGGTATGTTAATAAATCTTTTATAACTATTTAAATTTATGATGAAAAAGTCTAAATGTCAACTGAAAATTGGGCAATGAGCAAAGTCTGAAGCGGGCTCCAGTAAAGGCCATCACTGAATCTGGGGGAGCGACACTGCCCAAGTTTGTCAGCAGAGGCTGACCAAGAGATTGGGAGCAACTGGGACAGCAAGTGGTTGTCTGTCATTATACAGAATGAGGATGCACAATCGCAAATTAAAGAGGTATCAAAAATAAATAAAATTACACTTCATGCACATCTGAGATTGTGACTGAAATTTAAATTCACATTATGATTATAATAATTACTATGATAATTAGAAAGCTTGGAGCCTTCTAGGACAGATGCTGTGTTTTGAAAACCTCCTGCTGCTGGCGAAAATTACAAATAAGAAAGAATCTTTCCTTAGTTGGCACAATTCCTCCTCTCCCTGGGCATTACCTTACTAACTAGAATAGAAGAATCATATTTGCAATGCTAATACCTGGCCCTGGGGAAGGCCCACAGTTACCCATCTGTCCTATTTACAATTTCTAACTCCCCCCCCCAAAAAAAAGCTGCCCAAGTGTCAGCAGTAGTTCCCAGTAACCAAAAAGCAAGGGTCCCCCAAAGAGAAGAGCAACCACTGCAGGCTGGCATCAACTTAGATGGGAGTCATGTTTGCCCACCAGTCACAGAGATCCAGCTGAAGAAAGAAATAGTCAGGGACAAGGCAGGACAAGGGCCCAGCCCTGTCTCCCCTGAGGGATTCGGAACAAGATGCAAGAACCCTCAGATCCCCCAGGGGATTCAGATCCTCAGATTGTTTGAGTATGAAATTGGGCCAGAGGGGTTGCTATTCCGTTTTAACCACTGACTCTTTCAGCATCTTAGTCCTTTCCCTGGTAGGAGGTATACCAGACCCTGAATTTCCAACTCTGAAGAAAAGCAGGATTAAAAGTAGGGAGATGAGGAGCTATACCCCCTAATGAGTTCTGCATTGGCTCCTGATTACGCTGAATGGCCAGCAAACAACTGGGAATTCATTACTGACAATAGAAATGGCACTGGAGGGGCGCCTGAGTGGCTCAGTTGGTTAAGCGACTGCCTTCAGCTCTCTCTCACTCCCCCTGCTTGTGTTCCCTCTCCAGCTGTGTTTCTCTCTGTCAAATAAATAAATAAAATCTTAAAAAAAGAAAAGAAAAGAAAAGAAATGCCACTGGAATTTGTCAGGACAAGAGCAGATGGGCATTTAGCGAACTAGTAATACCAACACTAACAACAAAACTTGGTTAAATGAACAAATAGTGGGACACAAACAAGGTCAAGGGTTATAAGATCAATATGTAAGAGTCAATGTTTTTTCTACTTAGTAACAATAAACAATCTAAAAATGAAATAAAGAAAATAATTAAAGGGATACCTGGGTAGCCTAGTAGGTTAAGCGTCTGCCGTCAGCTCAGGTCATGATTCCTGGGTCCTGGTATCAAGTCCTGCATGAGGCTCCTTGCTCAGCAGGGAGCCTGATTCTCCCTCTGTCTGCCACTCCCCCTGCTCATATTCTCTCTCTCTGTCTCTCTACAAACATATAAAAATAAATAAAATCTTTACAAATCTTTTTTAAAAAGGAAAGAATTCCATTTACAATAGTATCAATAAGATAAAATGCTTAGGGAATAAATTTAGCAAAAGAAATGTAAGACTTGTACAATGAAAACCACAAAATATTTTTTTATTGTTACTTAAATTTTTTTTCCCAGTGTTCCAAGATTCATTCCCCATTCCCCACACCCAGTGCTCTATGCAATAGGTGCCCTCAGTACCCACCACCAGGCTCTCCCATCCGCTCACTCCCCTCCCTCCAAGTCCCTCAGTTTGTTTCTGTGTCCAAAGTCTCTGTTGTTTCGTTTCTCTCCCTGAATTACCCTACTTCCCATTTACTTTCCTTCTCCTACTGTCTTCTATATTACCCCTGATGCACTGCACGTAAGCGAAACCATGTGATACTTGACTTTCTCTACTTGGCTTATTTCACTCAGCGTAATCTCTTCCAATCCAGTCCATGTTGCTACAGAAGTTGGATATTCATCCTTTCTGATGGAGGCATAGTATTCCATTGTATATATGTACCACATCTTCTTTATCCATTCATCTGTTGATGGACACCTTGGCTCTTTCCACAGTTTGGTGATTGTGGCCATTGCTGCTATGAACATTGGGGTACATATGGCCCTTCTTTTCACTACATCTGTATCTTTGGGGTAAATGCCCAGTAGTGCAATTGCAGGGTCATAGGGTAGCTCTATTTTTAATTTTTTAAGGAATCTCCACGCTGTTTTCCAAAGCGGCTGCACCAGCTTGCATTCCCACCAACAGTGTAAGAGGGTTCCCCTTTCTCCGCAGCCTCTCCAACACTTGTT
>PITA01022983.1:0-29183 GCA_004023965.1 Spilogale gracilis
TGTAGAGCAATTTGTTATAACTTTTTCAGTAAACAAAATGAGTGACTTTCAATAAAGATGCTTTGAATAATTATTTTTTTAAAAAGACACTTAACCTTACTGGATTGTGGACATTAAATTTAATGCACAGGATACCACAAGTGCCATTCAAATATAAAGTCAACACCATGTCTTTGCCAACATGCACTGAAGATATTCTATTGGTGTTAAAAATAATGATAGAATTTGGTTGAGCCTGAGTTTGTTCATGTCACACTCAAATGAACTATTCTTTCACTGTATATAGAGCCCAGATATTCTGTTTCCTGATACAAAGTGTTTAAGACAAGGACAGTGTTCTCAAAATAATTAAGACACCTGTCAAAGAACTCTTCTTAACAGAATACATGCAAGTCTTTTATGATAAATTATAAACAGTGATTTAAGGATATAGATCAACTATGTATGCCATCATGCATAATTGTGTGTGTAACTAACTTAGTTTTACTGCATGCCAACTGACTCATTTGTTATTAAATAGACACAAATCCAGAAGATCCAATATATACCTAAGACAATTCCATGGGGATGTGACATTTGTGAGCAAGGGAAAAGGAACCAGGTAATAACAAGATAATTACAATTATACTTCTATAAATACATATAAATAGACACAAAGTAAATACAAAATGAAGAGGCTAATATGAGATACCCTCATTAACTTCCCCCACCCTTCAAAAATAACCCTGCAAAAAAGTACAAAGGAAGACATGTATTAGAAAAAGCAGGGCAAGACATAAAGAGAAGGGGAAATCAAAGGCAGCAATAGCAAAATGATGATCTTGTTTCCTAAACCTACCATTTAACTGGCCGTATAGAAACTCGAGAGAAGTACCAACTCACCACGTTTCAGCAAAATTTGGATCTCTCTGTTCTGTAATGACAGGACTATGAAGAGAATGGCAAAATGTACGTGGATCTTCCAGCGACATCTCTTTTCCATGCCTGGTGCCAGGGGGAATGTGCCAACATGGAGATGAGAAAGCAAGTATAAATATTTTCATGTTGTGCTCATTCGTGGTTAAAAATATGTGTATATTCCTGGTAAAACAATGAGTAAGCAAAGAAAGTAGAAATATGTTTATAAGGAATACAACTCTTGCATGGTCAATTGCACAGCAAGAGAAAGTTTCAGAAGCCAAGGTTCAGGAACCCCAGTATGGTTCTGGCATCTTCCTCTCAGTCAATCAATGTGTCCTGTAAATACACTGAGGAATTTAAAAGCCCACAACACGATTTGTATTGAAGTCATCAAAAGTGGAGAAGACCAATTTAAAATCAACCGTGGTTTTAAATAGGGGTTGAAAACGATGGCTTATGAGGCAAGATTGCAAGTTGATGAAAAGTTTAAGCCAAAGAAAGTATTCTTTATAAAGGCAAGTAATTTGGTTTAAAAGGATACACTGAGAAGGAGACTGTAACTTCCATCAGGTTGTATATCGGCCTTCAAATGACGCAGTGAAAACCTCCTTAGAGCTTTCATTAAGGGAAAGAAAGGACATGTGTTAATGTAGATAAAAACACTATTCAACTATGTAATTGAATATATTTATGTAGGTTAAAACAGTAATTATAGTAATTATAGCTTTATGTGTATATATAAATGTATATATGTATACAGTAAGCATTTATTTATTCAACAAGTATTTACTGATTGCCTGCTGTGTTTCAGGCATCATTCTAAATGTCTAAAATATTTCAATGAATAATGGACAAAGATCCTTGCATTTGTGAAACTTACTTTCCAGTGGGAGACTCAAGAGACAACGAACCCACACACCACTATATCCTATTGTATGTAAAAAGTTAGTAAGGGTAGGGGGAGTCAGGAATGAGGTAAGGAAGGATTGCAGCGCTAGGTGGGATAGGGCAGGGGAGACCTCAAGAACAAGTGGCCATTTGAGTAAGGCTAGCAAGGCCATTTTAGAGCAATACCTGAAGGAAGGACAATCCAGGCAGAATGAACAGAGTGTGAAAGGGTTAAGGTTTGCACTGTCTGTTGAGGAAGAACAAGGAAGTCATGTCAGCAGATTAGAGTGAGGGACAGTTGGAAGATATAGAAGAGATTTGAAAAGCTAATTAGGAAGCGCATCATTGGGGCTTTTGGGCATGGAGGGGAGTTGGCCACTAATTAAACTCAATCATATACTCAAGTAGACACAAGGCACGCAGAACTAGAAAACGAGAAAACGAGTTCCCTGCCATCCAAGGAGCTCTCAGCCTTCTAGTAGATACAAACAGTTAACTGCAGTGTAGGAAATGTGGAAAGACTGCAGAGATGCCATTGTGACATATTTCCTTGATCTGGAGATGGGAAACACAGGACTTCCCTGAAGTGACTGAGATTTTGAATGGAAGTAAAATTCAGTCAGAGGAAGAACAGGGAGAGGTTTTCCAGGTTAAGGGACCCGCATACACACGTTATTCAGTTCACAACTAGTTATTGAACAGGAAATCAGTTCAAGGAATAGTTTTAGGCATTGTGCGGTGGGGCGGGGTGGGGGAAATGATAGTGATCAAACCTGCTATCTTTAAGAACCCTTCCTCTCACAGAGAAGGGTAAAATCAATCAAGAGTAAACACATGGAATATTCAGGGAACTTCAGTTACTTTCATGTGAAAAATGTGCATGGAAAGTGGCAGTGGGTGAGACCAGAGAGGCTAACAAGTTTTGGTTTTATCCTCAAGGAAAGGGAGAGGTGGGGCATCACTGCACAGTATTCCTAAGGAGAAATACACAGCCATTTTCTCTGAACCCATGTCAGATACCAAAAAGATTATATAATTGAGAATACAGAAGATAGACCACTACTGTTTTCAAAAGATAATATCCCCTGGCCTTCTCTACCCTCCACGCCCCCACTTCTCCTTGTGTGATGTTTGGAAAGAAAACACGACTGGGAGAGAAGATATTAGAATATAACCTTCTGTATGTAAGAAGCTTGGGAGTATTTACACTGTTTATGATTCATTGCTATGGCTTTCTCCATGGGAAAATTTCACTGGTGAAACCCTCACATTCTTTCATTATAAAATAAAAGCTTAAAAATAATACCCATCCATCCTTGTAAAACGACAAGCCAATTTAAACGTGGGGAGAAACAACTTGAAACAGGTTGGGGAAGGGTACGAGGGCTTTCATTTACTGACTTGTGTTAGTTGACTAGATAAGGACATGCTCCCTTGCTTTTATGTAGGCTAATCTCCCATTGACCCCCATTGCCATACCACCGCATTCATCACGGGGTAAACAGGAGTTTTTTGCTTTCTAATTGTATCCACTGACACTCTTCTGACTTCTCCCTGAAGATAGATTATCTATCTTCTTCTTCAAGTTACTTTTCATTATCTGAAGTCGAACGTATTTTATTCTGAATCGGAAAGAACTCTGTAGAAGGTTTTCTTTTTAGGTAAATTTGAAGCGAAAGGTGTATGCAGTCGTCATATTATCCCAGATTTTTCAGATATCCAGTTTTGGTGTTTTTTTTTTTTTTAAACTTTAAGCCTTCCCGTATAATATTATCAAGACCGGTCTTGTGTTCCCTGAAGAGTTACCACACTTCTATATGCAGGTGGTCTGGGCAGTTAAGAATCAGCCCTAGAGCAGGGCCTCCCAGGAGAGTTTCCAACCTCAAAGTTCCCTGAGCCGGACCCGGGTGTTTTAGCACAGCGTCGCTAACCTTCTTCAAGGGGTGAAATGAAGTTCGCTTTAGCAGTCGCCAAAGAATCTACCTCACTTAAGAAACCTGTGGCATCTGAGGTGATAACAGAACTGAGTCATTTCAGGATGGCTGCCCAACTTGACTGAAAAGTTAGTGACAGATAAAACATAAATCAGAGCCCTTATCATTCTGCTTCCTTGCTTGCCAAATGGGGGGTTGGTTTATCAGCAACCTGTAGGCCGGTGGACGGCTTTTCCTCCTGGTGCTGGACGGGGGGGCAGAGCCGGCTGGAAGCTAAATGGCTATTCTAAAACGTGTTCATGTAAACAAGGCAGGGAATGACTTCCTTGAACTGCCAGTTAGTGACGTGCCATCCATCTCACTAAACTGTACATTTGATGGGGGCATATCATCGATATCTCAAAAAGAAAACAAATAAAAAGAAAAAAAAAAAACAAATTCCCTGTTTTAGGCTGGGACCTCTCATGTTGATAAAAGTACTAAGAATTAAATGGTCTGGCCCAAGCATTAGCTACTCGTTCAAAGGAAGGTGGGGGCTGGGGCAGAGAAGGAGGACCTTTTTCTTTCCCCCTAAGGACATTTAGCAATATCACTGTTTCTCCAAAAAAGTGTTTTAATTTTCACTAAGTACGATACTAGCTGAAGTATGTTTTCCTGAAAGAATAATTCCATGAATCTCTTGGAAAGGTGTTAAAATTTATATTAGTTTTTTCTCTTTTTCATATGGTTTGCATATAGGAGTGACATAGTTTTCCAGGTATTGGTATAAACTTCACAACCCAATCCAGTGCTGCTGTTCTGATGGGCCAAGTAAAAGTCATTGAGACCTGCATAAAGTGAAGTCATCTTTTATATAGGGGCTCATAGCTTCCCCCCCGCCATGCTCCAAAAAAAAGATAATGGCTATTTGAGGGGCTTACTGAAGGATCTTCAACAGTGAGAATATCAGTCTTCCATTTGGAAGAATGCATACGCATGTTTTCTGACATACAGCAACTAACTCTACTTAGAAGGGAAATATGTGATCTTTAGAAAAGGCCAAATATTTGTGTGCTAGCACTGAAACTAAAGGAACATGTCCAGCCAAAGGTAGAGTAAATGGCTCAAAATTAATTAATTTTGGCATTGTTAGAAATGTTAGATGTGATGTTGGTAGTTTAAGAGGAAGAAACAATAGGTTCTCTATTGAGTCTTAGACCAAGGTAAAATTACTTTCTCTCAGTAACAGAGTAAGAATAGCCCAATACATTCCCATAAGTGATGAGCTCTACTATCAATTTCCATAGTGGCAGAAACTCGAGATGCATATGGATATGCATTATTTTGGCCACACCTGGATATTATACCATGTGTTGTGTGAATGCTCCTTCCCCAATCAGGATTGACTCAGAGCCACTGAAAACTCAGATGTTTCCATTTAAAACCTGGTACATGGACATAAATGTATTAAAAAGAGATAAACTTGTGATCCACCAAAGATTTCAGCATATGAGTTTACAAACACTATACAAATGGAAGCCAGAAACTTGTCTGAAAGAAAGAAAGAAAGAAAGAGAGAGAGAGAGAGAGAGAGAAAGAGAGAGAGGGAGGGAGGAAAGAGGGAAGGAAGGAAGGAAGAAAGGAAGGAAGGAAGGAAGGAAAGAAGATCAAAAGCTTCCACTTAAGAAGTTCTTTTGAATGTAGATGTTAGGTAATGCCTTACAGGTTATAAACCATGCTTTTGACTTGATCAGGCAGTTCTGTTTAAGTAAAATGCATTTTTTTAGAGCTTGGGTGTTTCATTGGTTTCCTCATGTTGAGACATGTAGTGACCATTCCTTTACCTCATAATTTAATGCCATGCTACCAAAAGAACTGAAGTATTTTAAAATATCAATATTTTTAGAGAAATTATTGCTAACTTCCTAAAATGGAACTGATCCAACACTGTATCTCATTGGCAAAAAAATCCAAACTCTATTACATTTAAATGCAGTACTTGCGTATTTAGGTTTTGCCGTATAAATGTATTGGACCATAATTAGGGAAGTGGAGATTACTGGCACACTTAAGTCATTTTCTCTAGCTAAGTTGTAGAAGTATATATATATATATTTGATTTTTGTATTATTCAAAATCTGTTAATCCATTCCTTAAATATTTTTGAATAGCTACTGTGTCCTATAGTGTATGTACCCCTTTATATAATAAATACAACATAGTTATATGCACACAAAGGTATATAACAATAAAAAGATAATGCACTGTTTCAGATTTTGAGATATCAATCCAGCTCCAGATATAATACCTTGAAAAATCTTAAATGCAAATGTTTTGATAATGATCAGATATCATAACATTTCAAGAGTGAATTTTATTAATGTCTAGACAGAGAAATTAAAGATGGCTCCAATTAGAGGCTCATTATGTTTGTAAGGACGAGTAATCTTGTCACCAACTTTCAGAAGCACTCCAGGTATCTGAATAAGTACTGATATTGGAGTCACTATCTTAAATTGTCTTCTCCAATCTTATACTTATCTAGGACTTCAGAGGAGGCCCTACTTTATTATCATTGCCCTCCTGAAAAAGAAGAGTCACAACCTGTCTCAAGTGTTAAACAACTCTGACCCTTAAGAAACCATTTCAGTTAACCTTCAACCTTGATGCTGCCATCTTAGCTTGTCTCATTATGTCCCTAAAGGTACCCGTTAAATTGTGTTTTGTCATGTTCTCTTTCAAGCTCAATCATGCCAATTTCTGTCTTTCCAGAAGTAATCCTAAAATTGTCAAGTATACTGTTGATGTTATTAGATTTGTTTTCCATTCAGTATTATAGCAACTCTATCTATTTGATTTAGAGCTTAAAGCTCTGGGAGATAACCTGGTTTAGTAGATTAGAATGAGTCAGGAAGTGTTTCACCCCTGGGTTATTGGATCACATCTGGTCTAGGTCGGTGATAACACCAACACAGGTATCTAACTCTTCATTGGTCTATAGCGGCACTGTCCAATAGAAATATAAGGTGAGCCATATATGTAATTTTAAATTCCTAGAAGCCACATTAAAAGGAGCAAGGAGAGACAGGCAAAACTATTTTTTTAATATTTACTTATTAATTTGAGAGAGAGAAAGTATGAGCCAGAGGAGGGGCAAAGGGAGAGGGAGAGAATCTCAGGCAGGCTCCCCACTGAGTGCAGAGTCTGATGCAGGACTTGATCTCAAAGCTTTAGATCATAACCTGAGCCAAAATCAAGAG
This sequence comes from Spilogale gracilis, assembly GCA_004023965.1. Taxonomy (NCBI): domain Eukaryota; kingdom Metazoa; phylum Chordata; class Mammalia; order Carnivora; family Mephitidae; genus Spilogale; species Spilogale gracilis. Next base: position 6,962 of record PITA01022983.1, read on the forward strand.
TTGGTCACCTAATCAGCTGAGACAACCATGCACCCCTGGCAGAACTAATTTTAATGGTATCTTTCGTTTAACTCAGGACAGCATATTGCCATTCCAACATGTAATCAGTAAACAAAATTATTAATGAAATTGTTTACAGTATTGTTTATGCTGTCTTTAAAATCTAGTGTATATTTGACACTTGTAGCACATCAAACTTCAGGTTGGTCACATTCAAGTGTTCAGTATCTACATGTGGCTAGTGGGGACTGTAGTGGACCACACAGATCTACAGAGATGTGCTATGATGAGCACTGGGTTATGTTATACTAAATACTGAATCACTGAACACTGCATCAAGGACTAATTATGTACTATATAGTGGCTAAATGAACATAATTTAAAAAAAAACTGGATGGGGTGGCACCTGGGTGGCTCAGTTGGTTAAGCAACTGCCTTCGGCTCAGGTCATGATCCCGGAGACCCGGGATCGAGCCCCACATCGGGTGCCCCTGCTCTGTGGGAAGCCTGCTTCTCCCTCTGTCACTCCCCCTGCTTGTGTTCCCTCTCTAGCTGTGTTTCTCTCTGTCAAATAAATAAAATCTTTAAAAAAAAACAAAACTGGATGGCAACTTCAGTGAACCTCACTCAAAACATGGTAACATCCCCTTGGTGATAAACTCACTTGGATATGAAAACTGAATCCGTCCTTCCTATTTGAGGTGGCCCTTGTTCTCAGACTGTGCTGTTTATTCTAAGTCTAAGCAACGGTCATTATATGAAATTGTATCACATTATAAAATATTCCAAAATTCTACATGGGGTCTGTAAGCTTGCTGATAATTACCTAATTCTCCTTAATCAAAAGAGACACTAGGTGTACCTTTTTTTTTTTCTTTTTCTGTTTACCATTTGCCATGGCTCTATCCTAATCAATTAGTCAAGCACAAGTTACTGAGGCCAGGCATGATAAAGTGCTTAGAACACTTTATTATGCCTGGGACAGAGTCCTTGCATTCAAAGAGTCTGTATTCTAGATCTACTCAGGTAAAATTATTTCCATTTTGACAAGTTTTGTCTTGTAAGGACCTTAAATAGATTTGTCAGACCACCTATTTATACAACTCCCCTGTAGGCATTAAGAATAAACATGAAAAAATATCTTCGCAAGTTTTCTAGGAAATAAGAACTCCCTTGCAAAAACAACCAAAGTGTTCCAATTGCTCTTCTTCAGAAATATTTTGCAAGTGTGCAAAATGGTGATGTGGTTTCATTTTGTTTTACATACCATATCTTATCTGATCTCTTTCTTCTTAAAAGAAACAGCAAGGGGGGGGAAGCAAAAAAATAATAATAGTAATTTAAATAAAAATCATGAAGTAGGATTCACAGAGATACAAACATCTGTAAAATGGACCACCAATTTCAAGTGCTCTGTTGCCTATGTACAGACAGAAGCTCACTGAAGAACTGAGACAGAATGAATTCCTTCCCAACCAAGTGTTGGGATCAAGTGTTTCTGATCTGAGTTGAAAGTTAAGCCCAAGTTCTCGTTAGATGTCCTACGAGCTTCTAACAAAGCAAAGTGCTCAACTTCCCTGGCACAACACGCTCTTTTCCTCTATTTATCAGCTGGCTTTCATGTTCTCTCTTCCGAGCCTTCAAGTTTCTGTGACCTTAATATGACATTTTAGTCGAGTGATTAATCGCCATTAAATGGCACTGCATTGATTAAACGAAGGCCTTGTTGGCACACTGGTCAGTTACAATGCAGCGATTCACTGCGATAAGCTTAAACATACACAATTAGATGTAGTAATATCCAATTTGTCAAAGCTCTTGCGGCTTAATTTTCTGCCACAAAGCTTGAAAGAAACAGTGACGAGACCAAAAGCTCCAGATTTATTGCTTAAGTACCTTCCAGTAAATTGATCTTGACCATCATGTAATCTCATTTTGGACATTTTGGGAGACAGTGAAGCTCAACTAGCCTACAAGCTCCTTAAAAATCGGCCTGAGGGTTCCTGACCACAGAACTTGAAAGCCAAGCCACAAGATATGAATGTCTTTTCAGAGGCAGACAACAAACCATTTGCCTGGCCAGAGCTTTCCTTTTAGGATAATTGCATGAAAAGAATAAATGTCAGTAAAAGGATGAAAGATTCATGTAGGGAAATAAAAACATATACCGGGTCCTGAAAACATCATGCTGAAACAGTCCATAGCTCTATTATGTGGAAAATAAAACAGGAGCAGCTGATATGTTTTTTAAATGGGTTATTACAATCATAATTATCTTATCCTAACAATAGTTAGTTTTTCTGCCATATGTTTCCAAGGCAGGCTAGTATTCTCTAATTGGAGAAAAAGAAGATAGCCTTCTCTCACAATTTTTGAAATAACAATTATTTTTCCATTTAATTAATAGAATAGGAGCAAATAAGAATATTTTCTTCAGATTAACTATAAAAAACATCTACTATTTTAGTCTGATAAAAACACAAAGAATAAAGTTTATATTCAATGAATATACCACAAACATTTATTCGATTATTGAAGTCATTGCTTGATGTCAGGGAAAAAGAAAAATTAGTAAGATGATAGTCTTTGTTCTGAAGCCTCTGGTGGAATATATAAACATATGCATAGTCATTATATTAGACAAAAGCTAGATACTGTGAGAGAAGCACAAAGGAAAAGATTGATCTATGTGGAACAGTATAGAAGGCACAGGATAGGTTCAGGAGGAAGGGCAAAACTGACAAGAATTACTAAATAGGTAATATTTGAGCAATACTTTGAAAAGTAGAATTTCTGCCTATGGATAAGATGCATTGAAGGGGAGGGAAAAGCATGAATAAAGCTTGATGCTGTAAATGTATAAGGCAGATTTAATTTATATTTAAGAAAATATTTTATTAAATATTTACACAAGTTTCCATGTTTTCATCTCCAAAGTTGGTCTCCTCATTGGGCTACAGACTAAGTATTCCCCAGAGCACAGTTGTCCAAACAAAATGGAAGGTTCTTTCTCCCTTGTGGAGCAAACTCAATGGTGAGTGGGTTGTCCAGGGAAGGTAGGTAGGTCTCTGTGCTCCACCAGGTCATACAGGGACCCAGACTCCTTTAGCAGGCTGTTCTGTTAGCCTCCATATTGCCTTCATTCAAAAGGTTGAAACTAGCTCACTAGAATCACATCTACATTCCTTTACCTGTATAGAGGGAAAGAAGGCAGAGGGTAAGAGCTTCTTTTCTAAGGAAGTGACTGAGATGTTACTCACATTGGCCAACAGAAAGGATCTAGCTGGGAGGCTTGTGCCCTGTGGAAAGTCCAAAAGGTCTACTAACATGAGGAAAGAGAGATCAGGTAATATGAGGCAGTTGAGCAGTTTCTGACACATCAGGTGCTCAATGTTCATTGCTTGATTAATGAATGAATAATTAAATGAAAAAGTGAATGTCTTTAGGGCACCTGGGTGGCTCAGTTGGTTGAGCGACTGCCTTCAGCTCAGGTCATGGTTGCGGAGACCCGGGATCAAGCCCCGCATCGGGCTCTCTGCTCGGTGGGAAGCCTGCTTCTCCCTCTCTCACTCCCCCTGCTTGTGTTCCCTCTCTGGCTGTGTTTCTCTCTGTCAAATAAATAAAATCTTAAAAAAAAAAAAAGTGAATGTCTTTATGTTGCATACAAGCCACAGTCGAATATGGGAACACTAGTAACCTCTTAGTTCTTTTTGTGAATTGAAGGAATTGAAGAGCAGCTGTGACAGATGCTTCTGAGGAGGGGTGTATGTGTGTGTTTTGTGTGTGTGTGTGTGTGTGTTTACATATACATATATATAAATACAAACACACACACACATAATTGGGAGTTGGGGGTAAAGGGAAAGGTGAAAAAAAACTGAACTTCCAGATAATGCTGGGATGTCACTGGTAACAGCAATTTCTCTCAGGAAATGTCCTGGCTCCTTAATTCAGAGAACAATTTCTCAACCTGGATAGAGGCTGTTGTCTGTAAACCTGTGTCCAACACGGGACCTTGGAGTGACTTTAGTGCCACAGCTTCTCTCCACCAGCCGTGTCGCATCATCATCTTCAGACACCATGCTCATCTCGTGCCTTTGCTCCCACCGTTACAAAATGAGCTCTCCTTCTGCAGGAAGCACACGATGGGATCACACTTCTCTGAGTCTTCATCCTTCTGTTTGTATCTATATCATATTTTCAACAGAAAAATGTGTCTGGGGTTTTGGAAGGGTACCTCTGGCATTATAAACCTGGGTTCTAGTTGTATTTATATCTGGCTTCAAAAAGAAACCTCATGCCAAATAAAAAGTTTATGAATATATGTGTGTGTTTGCATGTATACACACACACATCATTTAAAGCTTACAAAAATAAAATAGAGTCTCTGAAGACAAGGACTTGTTTGTATATCTCATAACTATCACTGTTGAGAACTCATAAGAGGTGGAACTGAAAAAATGAGGAATTGAATTTAATGGACCATGTAATTTCAATGTCATGAAGTTTGGTCATAAATTAACAGAGATGCATCTCTTTGTAGAGTGTGGTTAATCAAAGAACAACTCCAAGTCTTAGAAAATAGGCAAAGTACAGAAGTCTATAAGTAACCACAGATGTAGAGATAATTCCAGAAGCAAAGAAAATGTATACTGTTATAGATATAAGTCATTTATGTTAGGCAAAACAACATAAATAGGGATAGAGATGAATTTCTATCGAAAAAGAAGATACTACATTTTCATTATCTGATGAGGTTAAAGCTGACATCATCATTTTTGTCAGTCTGCTGTAGCCACAATTCCAGAGTAGAGTACATGCAGCGTTTGTATTCTTTATAGTAAATGTGGCCTCGAACATGGAACATGTCAAAGGGCCCCAAAGTCAAGAAATGTGAGTCACTGAAATCTCCTCTCATTCACCCACTCCCCTATTCATTCACTCCTCAAAGAGACTCCAGGCTAGTTAGGATACAACCCTTGCCCTCCGGAGTCTTACAGTCTACTAAGGTATTTTCATTCTAGGGGAGCCCTGGTGTCGACATTTGATCTTCCACGTTGTAAAATGTTTTTGTGCCTACCCTTCATTTTGTTCGTTTATCTGTAAATGACAGATACATCCTACCCTGCTAATTACATACTTAAGAAAATACATACAAATGCAAATTATTTGATAATGAGATATAAAAAGGAAATCATATTTTGAAGTGAATAGTTAAATGTGATGGCTTCGTATTACAATTAGTTCATATCTTTTCATGCAATATATACTCAACGAAAGATTCGAGTTAAAGGTGCTCAACGTAAATCCATTTTACATGGCGCTCTTGATACTTTTCATTTGGATGACCCCTTGACAAATAGTATCTCTCTGTCAATGTTTTTAACATGTATTGTGACTGACAAAGAGTTTTATTAGTAGTAAAAAATGTACTGACTGTACTATTTTCTTTTTGGTCCCTCGGGCTTGCCTTAACAATATTGTTTTAAACAGCAATATCCAGAAGGGATATTTTTAAGTTTCATATTTATTATGGAAGAGTGTCTTAGCAATAACCATAAAACCACATAAATAGAATACACAAAAACTGGATATTGGAATATGCAAAGACTAAATTAGAGCAAACAATCTGAGAAAGACACTGCTAGTAATACCTCCTCACAGTAAGCTAGCACTCTTACCTTAGCTTATTCTGTATAGAGGGCATGACATGCGATCATCTGACGTATAGGGTCAATAGTGGGCTGATGGAGGAAACTGTAACAATTAATTTATTAAATATAATAGAGCTCAGTTCTTTCTTTTTTGAAAAAAGAAAAAAGTAAGAGGAGAATCTTTTTTATTGCACCCCAATGGATTGTTTTGTACACCTTATTTTGGAGACTACCATAGTAGACAGTTGAGATAAAAATATTCCAAGAGGTTTGAGCCATGTACACTTCAAAAAACCAACAAACTGGGGCACCTGAGTGGCTCAGTCCATTAAGCATCTGTCTTCAGCTCAGTTCATAATCACAGGGTCCTGGGACTGAGCCTCACGTTGGGTTTCCTGCTCAGTAAGGGATCTGTTTCTCCCTCTCCCTCTGCCCCTCTCCCTGCTTGTGCTCTCTCTGTCACTCCTTCCCTCAAATAAATAAATAAAATCTTTTTTAAAAAAAGGAATAGTGGTGGTAGTTTGTTGAATTAATATTTAAAATGAATTAATATTTAAAATGTTGAATCAACATTTAAAATGCAATTTTTATACTTTTCATACTGATTATGTGCTCCATCTTTGGCCCAGAAAACAACCAGTTACCATCATGGCAAATCTTTAGTTTCATGGAAAACTTTCATTAGAACCTTGGCTCAAGTCTTAGAATTCATAGGTCAGACTTTAAAACAGAAAGTGATTAAAGAAGAATATAAAAGATTAAATAATCCAGTACTGCAAATAACCACACATGGAAGGCTATAAATGAAGAGATTACTAGGCACTTATTGAATGCAAAAAATCATTTAAGGGGTGCCTGGGTTGTTAAGCATCTGTCTTCACCTCAGGTCATGATCCCGGAGTCCCAGAATCAAGCCACGCATCGGGCTCCCTGCTCAGCAGGAAGCCTGCTTCTCCCTCTCTCACTCCCCTGCTTGTGTTCTCTCTCTCGCTGTGTTTCTCTCTGTCAAATAAATAAATACAATCTTTTAAAAAACCATTTAAAAAGAATATTAATCAGATCTGGGTCTTATAGCAGAGGCACATTTTGGCAGGAAAGATACATCCTCACCAGAAACCAAAAGAAACAGCCCGCAGTGTGAATAGAGGCAGTGAGACTAATAAAAAGATTGCTTTTATGTATAAGTTGGTACCTTTTAATGATAGACATAAGACTGCAATGTGAATTGTCAGTGTGCCTCGGAGAATGGTCAAGGCTGAGGAGTTCTGAGTTACTGGATATAGCATGATGGAGAGATCTATGTCAGATATATCTTTTTTTTTTTTTAAACCTGGTCTTAACGTTATATCAGTGACAAATAAAGCTTAGGGGTAGAGAATTCTATAGCATTTTTAAGTGCTTCTTAAAGTGGTTACCTTCTTTACAAGAAAAAAAATTTTTTAACATCTATTGAATCACTCACATTTATTAGGTATTATATAATCTGATCATTACATAATCATGCAATATGAATATTCTTATCTTGCAAATGACAGAATGAAAGCCCAGGCTCTCAGAGTTGGAGACACCAGCCCCACCTGTCTTTGAAGCCCTGTTTGGGTTACTACCTTTGGAGTACACTCAGGAAACAGCCATACAGCATGGTGGTGCTTTGCCTCCTTGAAAAACAAGAAAAAAACCAAAGGAAAGTAAAAAATTAATTAATTAATTAATTAATTAATTAATTAATTAATTAAAGGCCTGTAGGGCCTGTACTTAGGACTTTTACAGATTTAAAAAAATCTAATTATTCTTAACATGGATCAAGAAGTAAGGAAAACCCCATGGGAAGACAAAGATAATGCCAAGACATGTTGGAGGACGTTAAGAACTACTGATAAAGGAATCCTAGCTACCTTAATTGTTCAAGAAAGACATCAGAAAACTCTAGGGAGCTGTCAGAGGAAAAACAAGCAAGGCAGAATTGGAAGAGGTCTGGAGAGATTGAAAGTTGTCTACATTGAACCTTTCCTTTGACGATTCACATCCATCTTCCACAGAATCATTGTTTATTCTTATTTTGCCAGGTTTCCTTTTCTGGTCTGCTGGTTCTCTAGGGTTTTGTAGGCCAGTAGTTTGAGTTTTCAAATTTCAAAAACATTTGGGATTTCAAAAAGACAAAATGTAAAGGATACCCAGCAGCACAGTTTACTTAGGAGGCTTTAATCATAATAATCTGCATAGTGTATGGGACTTTCTACCTTAACTGTCTGTCTCCTTTCTCTCCAGTGTCCAGGAAAAAGCCAAAAGCTCTTCCCTCTCACTGAAATACCCCATAAAATGTTGGTGGAAGTGTTTTGTCTGATTCTCTCTTCCTAATTCCCTTTCCACCATAATGAACCCAATTAACTTGCATGAGCCATCATTGGCAGTGGAACCGCCTGGGTCATAGGTAGAGAGTCTGCCTTCTCTAGAACTTAACCGTCATTACCCTAGAGAGTTGATCAAGTTCCCTCGATGCCAACAGTGAGACCTGAGTTTGAGTTCTCTCGCTTTTGAGACGCAAAGACTCATCACAGCCAGGGCTGGGAACGCACCGTATATGCTGACACCACTGAAGGGGTGCCAAAGGGAAGTGATCACAACTTAACCTGAGCCAAAAAGCACTTCTTTGCAGTAGGCATAAAGCAAGAGCAAACTCCCATAACCCGTACATAACACACAGACCATTGCTAAAGAGCCTCAACATCATCATGCCAGACACGAAGTGAGTGATTTCTCCCCTTCCCTGCCTCACCCATTTCCTCCCTCTTGGTGACACATGGTAAGAATTCATCTAACCCAACTACAGTCCGCCAGTCTTATCAGGAAATCTGCACTCCTCGTTATTGGAGCATGATGGAGCACATTATTTCCAATGTAAAAAGACTGACATCATTATTATTTTTATTAACTAGTTTCCAGTTTGCCTTCTTTTTCTCCCGTTTCCTTCTCTTAACATAACTCCCCTTCCCTGCCACATCCCAGCCCTCTCAAAGAATTTAGTATGCTGCATTCATTTAAAAACTATTATAAACTTAGAACCTCAGAACCACACAATAATGTAGATTGTTTTGGGATCATCTGCAAGCTGTCACAAGACCCTTGACATTGCAAAAATGTTGACCAGAGAAATGATGGCATTGTTCTATTGACGTCTCTTCATTATTTTTTTTACTTTGTTAACATTTTAAAAAGGGACAACAGAGTATTTTCTTGGATGCTTTGACCAAATGAAAAACTGGTTACTAGTTTATGTTAATCTTCATTGACGAGATCCAAAGAAAAAATTGCCAGCACATTTCCTCTGTGGTGAACATGTACAAACTTTGCTCTGTACAAAACAGTATTGTAGCTAGGTCTCAGCATGAGTTTTACCCACACCGCCTTTTTAAAGAACTGCATTTATTTGTCTGAATTGATGAAAATGTTCTCAGAGACTTACTGAAGAGAGAATATAGGAAGTTGTGATTTCCTTAAAAGGCCTTTTACATTTTTCAATGCATTTTTTTAAATGAGGGTTTTGACCACACACATGTACAGTCTCTAATTTGGAAGACTAGTTTCCTGTTATAATCAACACAGATTACTTTTGGACTGAAAAAAAGTCAGACAAATCTTCTAAGTTGTTGAACTCTCTGGGTACATGTATCTTCTGCCTTGTTAAGTTTATTTACTTTATATAGTTTCCCTTCTTTTCTTGCTTCAGAGCCTGTTCAATATCACTGGCTAAATCATAGAAAGAACTCCAAGATAATCTGCAAAACCACAATTACTGAAGCAAGCCAAAGCTTTATTTAAAGAATGAGGGCAGTTGGTGATCTCCTTTACTTTTAAATTACTTCATAACTGCAAAACGTAAACATAGTTTTTAATTATAAAATGATCTTTGTGTATTTCATAGATTTATAATCATTTTCTCATCAATGATTCCTTTGAAAAAATGCACACTCGAATAATCACAGTTTTAAAAAATAAATTCTGTACTTCGCTATCTTCTCTTTTCCTGGTACTAAGTCACATATTTTAAGAAAGCTTTACCCTCACAGTAAATTTCTGGTTGTTTTCCACACACATCCAGGATGTCTACTTATGAAGTCATGACCACATGGGTCCAATTGAGTCTATGTGTCCAGATGAGTGTTGTCCTTTAGGATTGACAACTTAAGGGAAATGAACTTACTAGAGATTTGTCCTGACTTCAGTAACACTCATCCACAAGTGGTCCCTGAGTTGCTACTGTCTGGTAGTGGCACTTGAGTTGAAGAGGGGGATTCTTCAAGAACAAAACACCTGGTGACCAACAGAAGGGTCCAGAAGAAGATGGAGAGTAGAGAGAAGATGAAGGCATGAGAATGGCTCCAAGAGACCGAGAGGGTGTAATAATGTGAATGAACCTGGTGGGCAGTGAAGGAGGAGAACAGGTTCGGGCAACAGTTTAAATTATAGAGAAAATTTTTGTAGACATTGAAGACACAACAGTAAACAAGACCTAGTTTCTGTTCTCAGGGACGATGAGGTCTAACTGGGATGTGGGAGTACTAGTGGATGTGTGCAGACAACCAACTAAACAGTCAATTCCAAAACAAGGAAATAAATACCACCAGACAGTAAACACCGACAGCGCTGGGGTTCATGATACTGTTAAACGATCTGAGAGGGTTTATTGTGTGGCAGGCACAGAGCCAGCATTTTACCTCTAATAGCTCATTTTAACCTCATAACAACCCTAAGGGATGGGCCCTTACATTTACAGAGGGAGGAAGACTTGGTCGCTTACCCAAAGTCACCTGTTTTCAAAAAGTAATGGGCTCAGGGGCGCCTGGGTGGCTCAGTTGGTTAGGCAACTACCTTCGGCTCAGGTCATGATCCTGGAGACCCGGGATCGAGCCCCACATCGGGCTTCCTGCCCAGCGGGAAGCCTGCTTCTCCCTCTCTCACTCCCCCTGCTTGTGTTCCCTCTCTGGCTGTGTTTCTCTCTGTCAAATAAATAAAAAAAAAAATCTTTAAAAAAAAAAAAAAAGTAATGGGCTCAGAATTTGAACCTTGGTAGTCAGATGCCATGTGTCTTATAGCCCCTTCAGAGGATTATACTGAGACTGATCAAGAAAAAAAATCACTCAAGGATGGGGATGGTAGCTATGGAAGAAATGCAGAAAAGACATGTGGGAAGGGAAACGACCCACAGAAGGAAGAAGGCATGAAGTTCTCATGGAACAGTCAGCAGTCTAGAATGGTCAAAGCACAGAGTCCAGGGAGAGGAGGTAAAAACGGAGTGCCGAGGAGACAGCTAGGTTCACACCCTGCAGGATGGCCTGCTTAAAAGTTGGTGCTTCGGGGCACGTGGGTGGCACAGTCAGTTAAGCATCTTCATTTGGCTCTGGTCATGATCCCAAGTCCTGGGATTGAGTCCTGCATTGGGCTCCTTGCTCCGAGGGGAGCCTGTTTCTCCCTCTCCCTCTGCCTTTGCTCCTGCTTCTGACTCGTGCTCGCTCTCTCTCTCTTAAATAAACAAAATCTTTTTTAAAAAATTAAAAATAAAATAAAAAGTTTGGTGCTTCAGACTCTTCCACCTGTTGAGGGGGGAGCCCTGTGTTGGGAAGCATAAAAAGTAATTCTGTGCTGGGGTGCCTGGGTGGCTCAGTTGGTTAAGTGACTGCCTGTGGCTCAGGTCATGATCCTGGAGACCCGGGATCGAGCCCCATATCGGGCTCCCTGCTCGGCGGGAAGCCTGCTTCTCCCTTTCTCACTCCCGCTGCTTGTGTTCCCTCTCTAGCTGTGTTTCTCGCTGTCAAATAAATAAAATCTTAAAAAAAAAAAAAAGGTAATTCTGTGCATGAGGTTCCCAAGCACTTTGGTTTTGATGAAATGGTGTTATTTCCTTCCAAATTTTTGGTCCAGAACTTAAAAAGATGATACAGGTGACTTAATGCTTGTATTCTAGTTCAGAAAGCTAAATTTCAGCATGGTAAAGTGACTAGCCAAGGTCACACGTTAGAAAACAAATTCTAAACTAGAACCCTGGTGTCTCTTCTCACCGTCCAGTATCTCTTTACCAAATGGCTATTTTATTACAATAAATTTAATATGGAATACAGATTTTTAAAACATAATCTTTATCACTAGAAATGAAATGTTTTTCCTACTCACAGTCTTTCTCTTCCTAGCACACACAATGACAGATTAATCATCGCGAAATACAATTCTCAACACAGTGCTCCTTTATTTCTGTGTCATCATTAAATATTCAATTGTGATCAGTAAAAATAAAAAATTCTTATAGTTAACAAGTATGTTCTTTTTCACCTCACTTTATATATTATACATACTCTGTAGAATCACTGATCATAGAAATCAGTAGAATGTATTTTCTTTCTATATATACTATATATATTGTTTTGTATTACATACTCTGTCCCAAATTTGGTTTTATCAGAGAGTTACAAAGAGCATTTCAGAAAATAAGAAAGTAAAGCGAGTCCATCAACAGGTTTGCTAATCTATCATTCCATATTTTCCTTCTGATAACCTTCACCTATCAATTGAGTCACCATTTTAACTCTTAGTGATAGTTACCATTCATCTTATCTCTACAAATTTCCTTCACAGAGGAGTGTATTTGCCTTATAGATACAAGTTTTGAGTGGAAATACAAAGGGAATGTATTGTGTTCTTGGGGGAAAAAATGAGCCAGTATACCATTTAAGAATGTCAAGAATAATTTCATAAAGTCATTACTATTTAAAATCTGCCTTTGCAAAGTTCCCATCCTCCACTGGCTTGTCCCCCCTACAAATGATTTGATAGGGCTTCAGGGACACTGTGAGCCAAGGAATGTGTGCACTTGAAGTAGGTAGCAGGTGCAAGCTTTGATGGCTTTCGAAAGCTCTGGCATCTTGGAAGGCAGGGCAGAGCTCACCAGATGCCCTTGTATGTTCTGATTCCTAAAACAGAAGGCCAGTGGTGATCCATCTGTTTTGCAGGTCTGGCTGTGTCTAAAAGCAGACCTCAGGAATTAACTGTCCCAACATGAAGTCTTCAGAAACTATGGATCTTGATCAGTCTCCATGGTGTCCCACATTTTCTGTAATCTACTAAAATAAATATTACTAAACATTGTTGTGCCCCCCACCCCAGGAATTTCACAGAGATGAACTTCTCCTCGATCCTCATATAGAGCAAGTAAAAAACGATGATCTTCTCATTCCACTAGCCTTTGCAGGCTATCCTCAAGCATTGTCACTCACTAATGCACACTCAAAAGTAGCCAGTAAGGAGATGCCCGGGGGGCTCAGTTGGTTAAGCAACTGCCTTCAGCTCAGGTCAGGATCCCAAGGTCCTGGGATCAAGTCCCACATAGAGCTCCTTGCTCAGCAGGGAGCCTGCTTCTCCTCTGCCTACCACTTCCTCTTCTTGTGCTGTCTGTCTCTCCGACAAATAAATAAATAAAATCTAAAAAAAAAAAAGTAGCCACTAAGAAAATGGAACACTAGTTTTATAAACACATTATGCAACTCATCTATATAGAACTTTTATATATATCTGAAGTTTACATGACTTTAGAGAAAACTGAAAAAGAAAAAAAATGTTTACCCATGAAGCATTATATTAAAAAAAAATAGCAGAATGCTGGAAGTCAGAGAATTGGAACCTGAAATAGTTAAACTTGCAAAGAGACTCACTCATTATTTTTCAGAAAGGAAAATCTTAAAGCTAAAGCATTCAATTCTTGGTTTCAGTCCAAAGGTTCTGTTCAGTTGTTTTGAAGTTACAGGGAAAAAAATGTACTTTTCCTATCGTACCCATTGACATTTTTAAACAAAAATAATTCAAAGATATTTAAACAGTACAACTTCAAATGTCTGTTGTTAATCCATTGTGGGGAAGAATCTGTAGAAGAAAAAAAAGAACTATGAAAAAATAAACTTAGAGTTTGGCCATTCTTTCAAACAGTGAATCAAACTGAAATCCTTCTAGGTTTGTGATGGTACTATCAAAGTTGGTTTATTTTTAACTAAAAGCGAATAAGATTCTCGTACTGTCTCTACTACAAGCACTTTCTACAGGAAAAAAATTAAAACTATTGTATTTAGAATCACAGAACAAAATAATCACATGCCAGGAAATTCTGTCTCACCAACAAATGCTAAATTATCCTAATTATCCTGTCATTTCAGGAATATTTCCTGATGAGGGCTACTCTTTATTAAGATCAGACAAAGTAGAACAAATATGTGATCTTTTTTTCCCAAATTTTTGTATTATAATTTGAATTCAAATTCTATTAAGTGATCAAGGATGTACAATTTAATTAAAGAAAGAACATCGAGTACAGCCCCAGAGAGAAAAGCTTATCAATATGTCACTGTAAGATATCTGGCCTCTTGCCTTTAGAGACAGTGGAAAATAGATGGTTTTGAATTCTTGGGTAAGATATTTTATCTCTCGCAATTTTGGCTTCCTTATCTGTAAAACGGAGAGAATGGTGAGATTCTTGTAACAAAGGAGAAGATGACGTGCCAAACAATACAGATGATATCTGGCCCAGTAAATACTCCCGATTGTCTGTTTCCTTCCCCTTTCTAGAGGCAAACATTCATTGACATAATTAAAAATTACAAAATGCAAGTACAAGGAAATGACACTCAACGACCAATACTGTCCTAAACAAATTTGTGCAATAAATTAATTTACTCTCCATTGAATTAGTGTCTTTCCTACTGTTTACACACCATCAGTGCATATGAAATCAACTTAGTTGGTTCTAACTGGACAGGAAGAGAAGAGGAAAGAAAGAGAGAAAATATCAGATATATCAAGCACAGAAGAGTGTTGTTCCATTCAACTGTCATTTCATTACAAGTATGGCATGTCTCCGCATTGTAGACTAGGTCACAAGGTCAAATGATGTATTTTTTACTGTGGGTCTCATTTTTTTCCCCAAAACTAAGAAGACATTGCTTACTTAATCTATTCCCTCAATTCTGATATCAGCCTCAATTTTTGACTTTACAAAGTGTATACAAACATGACCTTGAGCATATGCTAGTACTCAGAAATTCACTAGTGCATTTTCATCAACTGAACCCATTTTCCACAGCCAAAGGAAATCAAACGTTCTGGTCATCTGGCCAAAAAAAAATATAATTTATTGAGCAATTGCTAATTGTGAGACACTGTGCTACACATCTACTTTTATTTAATCTTCAAGAAATACTATTATCTTCTTTTTACAATGAGGGAACTGAGACTCAGTGAAGTGAACCCTAAGACAAGATGAAATTCCCATCTGGTCTCATTCCACACCCTTGCTTTCATCACTGAATCATAACACATTCTTGGGTGGAATATAATTATCTATCATGGTAAGTGGAGAAACAGGTCCCCTGGCTCATGCTTCCTTGTTTGCTGAATATAGAGTGATATAGACTGGGAAAAGATTGCACCACACAAAGGGAACTGCACAGAGATGGTGAAGGAAGAACACTTCTCTCACAGAGCAAATTAGGTCTATCAGTTAATGCTTTAGTCATAACACAGTTTAGCCTTTTAAAGAGTCAGAATTGTATAAATACAGTACAGGAAGTTCAAAAAGTAATATTTTAGAAGCCACATTCTTTTCTCCAGAACAGACAGCACAGAAGGTTCCATTTCCCACATTAAAACACTCTGTCTTCTCCTTGGGACACAGTGAAACATTTACTAAGAAGTCTGAACAGCCAGGAGCATGAACCCTGATTCTTTCCACTGTGTTCACAAGAGCAATGGATTCAATGGCAGTCCAGGACTCTGAAACAGCCTGTTGAGATTTCTTTGCTCATGCTCAGCTAATATGAATCACTCTAAGCACCGCTCTGCTTTGCAGAATGGTATTCTGAAATTATTAATAGTTGGCTCAGTTAAACTGACCACAATAAGAGCTTTCTCCAGCCAGAGATAGAGCCTAACAAGCCCTTATGAATGTCAGCATTAAGTCTGGCTGTGTATTTGGATCCAAATTTTGAAACATAATAAACACTCTCCGAAGACATATTACAATGGGCCAGCTACTAAAAACCATGATAACAGGGCAATTGTGAAACTCCAAACGAAACCTAACCTTTGAATATATCGCATAAGAACATACTGTAAAATGGAACTTCTTGAGGGGATTTCCAAGATACCTTCCTAGACAATGCATTAATCTCATTTTTTTTTTTTTTGGTCGTCTTCTTGTGCTTATGTGTAACTACTCAGTGCAAATCTGAATTAGCTCACATGATATCAAATGGTCTCAAAAATATCCTGTTGCAAAATGTCTCCCTTTCAAATGGTATGTACTCAGAAATAAGGCAGTATAAGAAGCTGGGAGAAAGTATCATGAGCATCATCAAGAGACATGCTTCACTTAAGCTCAAGTGCACCCAGCACCATGGACACGAGGAAAGACACACGGGGGTGGCTTGGGAAATTTATACTAAGTTACGTCAATGTGTTTTGAACTAACATTCTTTCTTAAAAGCAAAAATTTGGGATGGCATTCCAATCAAATTGGTCAAAACCACTGTATTTATACTAGAAACAACCTCTTAAATCACTCAATTCATGTCTGTTGGGAACAAGACAGTCATTTAATGAAGAACCTGGAATCTGTCCGCTTTTTCAAGAATTTCGAAAGAAGTGATCATTTACTTTTCAATGATAAACTTTAAAACTGTTGATGACTTTTCTTGAAACCCATTAGCTCAAATTTAACTGATACCTGCATATTTAAAACTACACTGCCATTCATCTCATGTAATAGTATACTGAGTATGGAAAAAGAATCATTACTGTAGCTTAAAACATTATTATTATACCCAATGTTATGATTTTAGCAGCCAGTCTCAAAGTGATTTCTATCAGAGTTCCTTTGCTATTAATTTTTTTAAAAAACCATTACTTCTTGACTCCTGGGTGGTTCAGTTGGTTAAGTGTCTGCCTTCGGCTCAGATCATAATCCCACCGTCCTGAGATGGAGTCCAGTATGGGCTCCCTGCTCAGTGAGGAGTCTGCTTCTCTCTCTGCCTGCCCCTCCCCCTGCTTGTGCTTGCTCTCTCTCCAACAGATAAATAAATAAAATCTTTAAAGCAATTAATTCATCACTTTTCTATTAGGGCATTTTTTTTTTCTGATTTGCCTGTATAGTAAAGGTTCAGTATAAATGAAGTGGAGAAATAGAGAAAATACAAATGAAAACAAGAAGTTTCCCCCATCACACACACCAAAAAAATCACTAACATTTAGAATTGTATCCTTTCAAATGTAGTCTCAATGCATACAATCATGCATTAAGGATTTTTTTTTAAGATTTTATTTATTTACTTGACAGAGAGAAACACTGCTAGAGAGAGAACACAAGCAGGGGGAGTGAGAGAGGGAGAAGCAGGCTTCCTGCTGAGCAGGGAGCCCAGGACTCCATGATCATGATCTGAGCCGAAGACAGACACCTAACGACTGAGCCACCCAGGTGCCCCAAGTTTTTAAAAAAATATATCAGCATATAGTACATCCCCAATAAACTATAAAGCACAAGTAAATTGCCCTTGTTAGTAAAAGTTTTTAAAAAATGTTTTTAAAAGCTGCAAACTTTATACTGGAATGTATAATAATTTATTTAACTATTTTTAAAAATTGTTAGGCATTTAGGCTTCTTCTAATTTTTCACTATTATAATTTACACTACTGTGAATATCTTTTACATACTTCTTATAGTCATTATTTCTTAAATAGAGAATTGTTATGTCACAAGGGCCAAGATGTTTAATATTTTGATATATATATTGCCTAATTCCTCCAGAGAGGCAGAAATTATACCTTTTCCCACTTGTATCATCAGAGTCTAGCCATGTTGGAGATTATCATTGCGTTAGGCATCTTCTAAGATGATGTCCAGCGATTCTCTCCCCTTCAGAGTAGGGTACACACACTGACTTGCGAATGAAGAGAACACAGGAGAAATGAGTAGCTATCACTTCAGACATTGGCTTATAAAAAGATTACTTCTGTTTTGTTCTGTCTCTGTCTCTGTCTCTCTCATCCCTTGTGCTGGGGAAAGCAAGCTGCCATGTTGCTGGAAGTCCAAGGGAGAGCAGACATGGTATGAGTTTGAAAGAGAATCCTTTGGCCTCAGTTTAATCTTGAGATGCAACTTCCTAAGAAACCTTGAGCCAGAACACCCAGCTAAGCCACCCCAGAAGTTGACTCACAGAAACTGGGAGAAACAGTCTGTTATTTTAAGCTGCTAAGTTTTAGTGTTAGTTTTTCAACAACAATAACTCTAATTAAGACAATCATTTTTTTCTAGCTTCATTAATTTTCTGTATCAATAGAAAGATTGAACATTGTTTTCCTTTTGCTCATTGATCATTTATGGTTCTTTTGTTAAAAATGATCTGTCATTGGGGCGCCTGGGTGGCTCAGTTGGTTGGGCGACTGCCTTCAGCTCAGGTCATGATCCCAGAGACCCGGGATCAAGCCCCACATCGGGCTCCCTGTCGCCGGGAAGCCTGCTTCTCCCTCTCACTCCCCCTGCTCGTGTTCCCTCTCTGGCTGTGTTTCTCTCTGTCAAATAAATAAAAATATTAAAAAAAATTATTTGTCATCATGTTTTCCTGTTTCCTTATCAATTATCAGAGTTCATTACATACAGCTCTTTAAGCATTATATGTTGCAAATGTTTTCTGTTTTCCAGTTTGTTATATTTCTCTAGACACTGAAGTTTTTGACCTGAAAAATCTTCCAATTTTTTAATCTATCCCTATTTCCTTTTATGGTTTCTTCTTTTGTGTTTATGCAGAGAAAAGTCTTCATCCCCAAATTAAATACATATCACCTCTATTTTCTAATAGTTTTAGCTAATAAAGCCATAAACATGTAACCATCTAATCTATTAAAATTTTATTTGCATGATATAAAATAAGGATATACATTTTTCTTTCCAAACATTTCTAATAATACCAGAAATATTTATTTAATAGTGTTTTCTCAGATGGATTTAAATTCTTTCTTTATATAGTAAATTCTTAGAGTGACAGTTCTCAAAGTATGGTCCATGGATCCCAGGAGTTTCTTAGAAAATGACATGGTCTCCACAAATTTAAAACTATTTCACTGTCTTGACT
The DNA here is from genome assembly GCA_004023965.1 of Spilogale gracilis. Lineage (NCBI taxonomy): Eukaryota > Metazoa > Chordata > Mammalia > Carnivora > Mephitidae > Spilogale > Spilogale gracilis. Next base: position 25,776 of record PITA01022983.1, read on the forward strand.
TTTCTCTGATGAAGCAAGGTCAATGGAAGGTAGAACTTTGGGATGCCTTAGCACCAGTTAAGGGCACTTTCAATACATATGTGCTGGTAATCATTCTATTCTTCACTTCCACACACTTTCACTTAAAAAGAAAAAACCACTTGCTTAAAAATGACTTTGATGGGGTGCCTGGGTGGCTCAGTTGGTTAAGTGACTGCCTTCAGCTCTGGTCATGATCCTGGAGACCTGGGGTCAAGCCCCACATCGGGCTTCCTGCTCGGCAGGAAGCCTGCTTCTCCCTCTCTCACTCCCCCTGCTTGTGTTCCTTCTCTAGCTGTGTTTCTTTCTGTCAAATAAATAAAGTCTTTAAAAAAAAAAGACTTTGATGAAACCATAAAAATTGTTAACGTCATTAAATTTCAACCCTTGAGGGGCACCTGGGTGACTCAGTTGGCTCAGCTTCCTACTCCTGATTTTGGCTCAGGTCATGATCCCAGAGTCGGGAGATCCAGCCTGCTTAGGGCTCCATGCTCATTGGGGAGTCTGCTTTTCTGCCTCTGCCTCTGCCCTTCTCCTGGGGCACATGTGTGCACACATGTGCACATGCGCTCTCTCTCTTTTTTTCTCTAAAATAAATAAATAAATCTTTAAAAAATAAATTTCAAACCTTTATTACTCATCCTTTTACTATTCTGTGTGACATAATAAAACACCCCTACCGCATACTGAAAAACGATACTTGTTTTGAGGAAAAACACATGCACAATTGTTTGAATTGAGAGCTTTCTCACGAAACACCATTTTACTTAAAAGAATGACTGAGAGACGAACAAGGGTCATTCTGAGTTAGGTACCTGGCAGAGATTTCCTTGGAAGTGAACTAAGTGAACCTGTCACTTTAACATCATGTGGTAAAATCTAGCAGAACGTAGAACATCTGCATGGCTCAGTTCAAAGTCCAAGATGGAAAAATGGATTGTAGAGCACAAAAAAGTTTATTTAATGATAAGGCTTCAGATTTTACAGAGCGCTAATCTTTTAAAAAATACTATGTAGTGAATTCTAGTTTAGCCTCAGAGAAATATACTGATAGTTCCTCCATTATTCAACTATATATTTGTGTGAGGCCAGATTTTCTAAATATGCACTAACCAAAACAACATAAGGCAACCAACAGAACGCAGAGGCAGACGAGAGAACCCAGCTATCACTTTTGGAACATGAGAAGAGAAAGACTTGAGAAGGTATAAAATGGTGGCACTCTCATCATTAATTTATTTTCATTTTGGAAAATACAGTTTTCTAAATAAAAATGTGCTCTTTATGATAACATGTAATGGATGTGTTATAGCCCTTGAATGAGTTAATATCAGTGACTATTTAATTTCTCTGTTTAAATTTCACATACAGGAAATATAATTAGTTATAACCCACATAAACAAGCTCACTTTGAGATTCCACTTTCCTTTCTTCTTTGTTCATGTCATATCTACTGGATTCTTTCTATTAACATTTAAACGTACTCACATCCCAAAATACCCTTAACCCCACTTACTTCTACCTACTGCTTCTCATCTTCCCTTCAAAACCAAACACATTCTCTCTACTCTTGGCTTCTAGATAAGAACGAATGCTGTAGTCTTCCTTCTTCAAGGGCATCTCATGCTCAGTCAGCTTTGCCAACTCATCATCCTCCATCATGCTTTTTTTTATAGGGAGTCACTCAGGGCCCAGTCCTGGGACTTCTTTTCATCTCATTCTTTTCTTTCCTCTATCAATCAGTTCACCCATTGTAGGCCTACATCAATATTTACTTCTCTATCATATTTCATTTCAAATGAACAAGTGCTTTTTGGCCCTCTCTTTTTCATGTTACCATAAATATTTAGTCAAAAACTATTGCTCTAAATTACACTACTGGGTATTTACCCTAAAGATACAAACATAGTGATCTGAAGGGGCACATGTACCCAAATGTTTATAGCAACAAAGTCTACAATCACCAACTATGGAAAGAACCTAGAAGTCCATCAATAGATGAATGGATAAAGAAGGTGTGGTATATATATACAATTGAATACTATGCAGCCAAAAAAGGAAGGAAATCCTGCCATTTGCAATGACGTGGCTGGAACTGGAAGATATTATGCTAAGCGAAAGTCAATCAGAGAAAGACAATTATCACATGATCCTTCTGATATGAGGAATTCGAGAGGGAGGGGGGGATCGTAGGGACTACGGAGGGAAAAAAAAATGAAACAAGATGGGACTGGGGAAGGAGACAAACCATAAGAGATTCAATCTCAGGAAGCAAACTGAGGGTTGATGAAGGATTGGGAGAAGAGGAATAGGGTTGCTGGGTTATGGAAAAAAAAAACAAAATCAAAAAACAAAAAAAAACCCCGCTGCTCTAAATGAAAATGCCTCACCCATCTTCAGTGAGGATCTATGTGCCAGAACACAGCATCAAACAGGGTGAAGTGGATTAGGTCCAAAGTTCTGCCAATTATGTTCCCTCTTGACATGTTTTTAATGGCTCTACCAGGGTATAGACAAGATTTTGGAAAGGGCAGGCACTTCTGATTTATATAAAAGACTTTGGGTGCTGCTATCGATTGTGTGAGTGAATTAAAACACAGTCCACTACAAAGGCCTACACTTCCCTTCAGGAAATTTATAAGTTTCTGTTATCAGTAGCATGAATCAACCTCACAACTACACTGTGGCTGGAGTAATTCCATAGAAATTGAACTGCTAGATTTTTCCTCCATCTTGTTGTTAGAAGGATAATTTCTCTGTTATCAGGTTTTCTGGGAGTCTCTGACATCAAATTCCACTTTTAGTTATCAGTTTTAAAGCATTTCATTAGTTGGACCAACCAAATTTAAAGTTTGGGATTTTCTCATCTCTGCTCATGTCATTCCATTCCCACAGTGAGAAAAATTTCATTTTCGGATTCCAATTGCTATAATCATTTGCCTCTATGTATGGTAACTTTTATAAAAACTGTTTGGACTCTTAGAGCCTGCCCTTCAAAGGTGGTTAGTTTCTTCTAAGCACTATTATTAGAAAAAATATATAAAGCTGCCACAAGGCTTCACAGTTAGGTGAGTCTAGACTGTTGAAATTCTAAGGACATCAAACAGGCTGAGAATAATGCTAATAAGTTATTTGTTTTCTGTAAAAGGTGCTAAAATATAGGAGTTCGATAACAAGCATGGCTTTTTTTTTTAATTTTTTTAAATGATTTTATTTATTTGACAGAGAGAAACACGGCCAGAGAGGGAACACAAGCAGGGGGAGTGAGAGAGGGAGAAGCAGGCCTCCCGCCGAGCAGGCAGCCGGATGTGGGACTCGATCCAGGGTCTCCGGGATCATGACCTGAGCTGAAGGCAGTCGCTTAACCAACTGAGCCACCCAGGTGCCCGT